>SNQJ01S0068033.1:0-13071 GCA_010110895.2 Picea sitchensis
CTTTAAAAGAGGCTTCTCTAGTGGTGGATTTATCTTTACCAATCCTCATTTCATATGCAGTCAACGTTCCTAGAATTTGATCAAAAGACAAAGCTTTTAGATCATTAAGTTCTTCTATAGCAGATACCTTTGGGTTGAACCTATCTGGCAGAGATCTCAAAATTTTATGAACTAAAGAGGATTCCTCAATTTTTTCACCAAGAGCTTTCATTGCATTTACTAGTTCTTCAAATCTCAGAAAGTACTTCCCAATAGTTTCACCTTCTTTCATCTGTAGTTGTTCAAAATGTACTCTGTAGGTTTGAAGCTTGGCATCATTTACCTTCTCATTACCTTCATAATTGCTAATGAGTTTTTCCACATGTCTTTGGCAGTTTCTAAGTGCATAACTTTTACAAATTCTGCTTCTGCAAGCCCACTCAAAATAACATTCATAGCCTTAGCATTGAAGATGAATTATAGCTTGTTATCCTTATTAGCTAGTACAACTGACTTTACATAACCAGTCACTACCACATCCCATACATCTGCACCTAAATATATTATGTAGGTTCTCATCCTAACTTTCCAAAAGGCGAATTTTGTTCCATTCAACAGAGGGGCCTTATTGGTTGAAGTTCCTTCATGACTTGACATGTTTAAGCTTACTGATCTACCTTTAAATAAAAGGAACCTGCTTTGATACCAATTGTTGGACAACTGAGAGGGGGCAGTGAATCCGTTGTTACTGTGCTTAAACAATTATGACTATTTTAAAATCTTTACATAACACTCAATGACGATCACAATAATGCAGGGAGGTAAGCAATAGAATATTCAACATCAATCACACACATGAAATATATAGAGACGGATATTTCCTGAGGAAACCCATAAAGGGAAAAAACCTCTTCTTCTTGATATGATAAATAATCTTTATTTTTTGTACATTATCATTCTTATGAGCTCCAACTCCTCCTAAGGCTACAACCTCTATTTTACAAGCAACAACTTTTTGAGAGAACCAACTCTCTAGTTTCTCTAGCACCCACTAGAAGGAAGCACCAACTCCCTAAATGTTCCAGCACCAACTGGATGGAATCACCAACTTCCAGTCACACAGGCACCAACCTGTATAACAGAGAACAATAGTTCTCCCTTGCACCACCCCACCACCCTAGTTTTTCTGGTTGCAACCAAATGGAAGCTACAACTCCCTGTGTTTAAGCGCCTACTTGAACCTCTGAGGACAAAAGTCCTCCCTAGCACCTCTCTACCACCCTGAAATATAAATCTTTTCTTTTCTTAAATTTATCACAGTGATACAACATTTATCAATGGCTTACCAGTCTCATCATTGTTCTGCTACACCATTCTTCTCTGCCTGCATCAGTTTCTTTCTTCTCGCATACCCTGCACTTTATGTTCTCCTACGTTTTATGCTTTGTGCGCCATCTCCCCTCTATGCGCTATGACTCTGCATGATCTTCACTGCATCATTGTTCTACACTACCGATTGTTCACACCATCTCTTCCTCATGACTGCCTAGCGCCCACGAGCAGAATACCATCACTTCTTTGTTCTGCATCTTTTTCTCTCGTCAAGTACTCTACCTGATCATCATGGAAAATCTTCGTCTTCTCTGGTGTTTATCCCCATGTGTTCATCATCAGTGGGATTTATGCTGAGATTCCTTATCTTCTTTGGAAGTCAAAACTCTTGGTCTTCTCTGTTAGTTACAGCCAGTCAATTATGGCTTCTTTTGCTTCTAAGCCCGTTCCTTCACATGATCACTGGCGGTGACCATACGCCTGAGCTTAACAAGAGCTTGAGCGCTTATCAATTCAATGACCACGATTCATTCTCCTGAAATGGATGACTGTTGTAACTTCGACACTTTTCCCTTTCGAACTTTTTGGTTACAAACTTTTTGAAACTTTCGAATCATAATTCCCGAAAAAATCGGATGGTTCACATTACATCTCAGAACCAGATCAATGATTAGTGTTAATCCTTACAGTCATCCTTCATTTCTTAATCCAACGGCCAGGACTTAATCAAACAATGAGATGTATGGCCACCTTTTACTCCGCGACTTTGTCTATTATGCTTACGCTATCCTTCCACTGTATTTCGATCAACGGTTGATAGCACACCCGACATCAGATCGATGGTCGAGATCTCCTTCAGGTCTTTGGACTTCGAAGATTTTGAGTCTCAACCCTTTATTTCCTCCATACGTCAATCTTTCAGAGATGAAAAGCCTCTGACGCGTGTCCCTCTCGGATTAACGGTCGAGATCTCCTCGGGTCTCTATACTTTGAAGATTTCAAATCTCAACCCGTTCTTTCCTCCGGAGTGATCACCTGTTGATTCAGTCATAATATGGTGGAGATCGCTTTCTTTTGGTTAACGTTTTCACTTACACTATTCTTCCACTGTACTAGATCGATGGATGATACTACTCTTGAAGTGATCTTCAGATCGAAAGTCTCGTGTCCACTTCGGGTCTTTGACATTTGGGACTTCGAGTCTTTGGGTGAGTGCTGGTGATAAAACTCCCATATCAAAACTCTTGGAGTGACGTAACTCTTGCGTCACTTGATGACATGTCACAAGCCGAGCAGCTACCACCTGTCACTTAGATTCATGATTTGCATGTACCTAAAATGTTGATTTCAACTTGACACTTGTCATTTTCTGGTTGTGCCACGTGTCCTTGCTGATGTAGACTGCTGACGTGGTCTGTCATAGTTTCTTGTTGATGTCGACGTATATCTCCCGATGTGACACATGTTCATCTCCTTGATCTAACGGTCAACCTAAATCACGATGTATCTTAGATCGACGGCTGGGAGTGACTTCAGACCTTCGTCCTTTGGGACTTTTGGAATTTCTTGGTGGTGAAACTCCCGAAGCAATTTTCTCGAAGTTACGTAACTTGCCTATGTCACTTGTTGACATGGAACGAGCCAATTTCCTCTTGATGCTTGTCATCACCTGATTATTCCATGCATATTTTTTGATGTGGTCTGCTGACATGGTCTTTCGACATGGTCTTCTAACGTGGTCTGCCACTATGCCCTTTTGTTGACATGGTCTTTTGACCAACAACCCTGATCCAATGGTCCTCCTTTGTCCTCCAAATCCAATGGTCCTTATTCATTTCAAATTTCCGGGCTTCAGGTATTTCACATCTCAAACATTTCAGAGCGTAACCTCCTCGCGACTTTAAACCCGAACTAAATGTTATTCGTCAATTAGGATCTTAGATCGACGGATTGATCCGTCAGCGTTGCGGCTCTGTTAACTTATCATGTCCTTCCACTTGAAAGTGATCTCACGGCTGACAGGAATTTGCATAACCGAATTCTCAAACATTTTTCTCACTTATCCTGTCCTTCCACTCAAAATTGATCCAATGGTTGTGAAGTTTCTTGAAGCAAATCCATGATCAAGAATGATTGTGCAACCACAATCTGTGAATGTTTTAACTCGTCACCCAACTCCGTAATGGGAAGATGTGCACTATTGGAAAGTCAACCATAATCGTTGATCTTCGAATCTATAAGATCGGATGATCCTGACTAATTGTGGGATTGGAACAAGCGTGATGTTTAATTCTCCTTTCAATCTCTGCAATTCATCCCTACCGTAGATTTGGCGATTGCGCATCCGAAGATCACGATTTAATATGACTTAAACTCATTGTTTTTTGGATCAACCGCAGTCATATATCTTTGAAGCTATGATATATGACAATCCAGGCTAATTGTGGGATTGGAACAAGCATTATGTTTAATTCTTCTTTTTCTCCCTGCAATCCATCCCTGTCGTTGATCTAGCTTGCAGATCCGACAGTCTTGATTTGATCTGAGTTTTATCGTGCCATCTCTTCTAAGCTTTTGATCTTCATTTGTTAACTCTCCTGAGATTTTTCTTCCTTCTGCTCCACCTTCTATTCTTGCCATCAATGAGAAGCACACTCTTTCCTGCAAAACATGCCAACACTCTAAAGGTTATGGGAAAAGCGAATAACCCAGAAGCAAACAAATCAAGAGACGACTTCACCCATATGGTTGGAAGGCAACGCCAAACCACCATAAAAATGTTGCCAACTACTAACAAGGAACCATCCTCCAACAATTCCTTTGATGTCCTTCAACAAATTCCTGAAGATATGGATGAGCCATAGATACCTCCTCAAAAAACTGCAACACAAAAGGAACTTCAACAAGAACCCCAGTTTAGGAACAACTCTGTCCATATTACTCCCCCCAAGACAAGGCTGGAGACACATCCGACCCTAAAGAAGGAGATATTGAAATGGACTCGGATGAACAAGACCTCATGGGAATAGACTTGGAGCATTTAGAACAAGCTTATCGCAAGAAGGAGTTGTATACTATCCCTCCAGACCAACTGCGCAAATTCCATAAGGTATTTCTCAACTCCTTAGCGGGTTCTACAGTCAGATCTAACTCGATCTTGGGAATCCAAGGCATCCCATAGAAATAATCACGCAAGCCTCAGAAGGAGGAAAATAAAAGAGGATGAAAATCAACCCAAAAGCTCATACATGAAATCGACCACTCCATGGTAAACTTGGGTTAGATACATCTCAACTCTAATAGCCTCCCCCCTCTCCCCTCCCCATCCCCATCATGAATATTATCTCTTGGAATATATGGGGTCTCAACGGTCATAGAAAGAAAAGGCTTCTATGTGATCGTATCATCGCAGAACAACCAGACATTTTTTTACTTCAAGAAACAAAATGTGCAGGAGTAGAAATGATTCAAATCCTCTCCAGATGCTAGAAAATAGGGAAAATAATGACCATCGACTCCATAGGTGCGGCTAGTGGTTTGGCCATTCTCTAGAATCCTAGCTCTGTGGTTTTGGGGAATTTCTTCACCACTAAATGGAGAATTTCGGCGAAATACAATCTTAATGGATCTAATAAGCCAGGTTACCTTACAAATGTTTATGGCCCAGCCACTCATGGGGATAAGATAAACTTTATTCATAATATGGAATGGCTGGATACCCTCACCACTGATCATAGATGGATACTGGGTGGTGACTTCAACATGATCTATAACCTAGACGAAAAAAGAGGTGGAATTCGTAGACTTGAGGTGAAATGTGTGCACTTTCAAGAATTAATTGACAAGCTTTGTCTCATAGACCTAGAAACTCAAAACGGTCTCTTTACCTAGACGAACCGATGCTTAGGGTCCCAACAGGTGGTGTGCTTCCTTGATCTCTTCCTCGTCCTTGAATCCCTCTTGATGGATGGCTCTCATTGGCAGCCAATATCCTGGACACCTCTGGCTTTGATCACTGGCCAATCCATCTCTCACTGGACATTTCAAGCACCCCAGGGCGTAAGCCTTTCAGATTCGAGTGTTTTTTACTCACTCATTTGGAGTTCCAAGCCTTGGCCCCAACTTAGTGTAAGGAAGCAGCCATCCCACATGGTTCCAAAATGTTCCAATTTCAGCAAAGATCAAAAAAATTTAATCAGCACCTCAAGCTCTAGAACAAACAGAACTTTGGGAACATCTTTGAGGCCCAAAGGAATCTAAATGATCAAATGGAGCTCCTCCAAATCCAAATTAGAAATCAGGGTCTCACGGTCAAACTCAAAGAGCAGGAAACTTTAGTCAAGCAACAGTTGAAGGAAAGGAGAACTCAAGAGGAAATTTTGTGGAGGCAAAAGTCTCGAATACAGTGGCTTCAAGAGGGGGAATGAAATACCAAGTTCTTTCACCGAGAAACTATCTAGCGAAGGCACATCAATCGAATCACGCACTTGGTACTGGAACAAGGACAAACATTACAAAAACATGAAGATCTTGAGCAGGAACTGGTCTCTTACTACCAAGACCTGTTGTCTAAGCCCCCCAGTGACATATCTCCTACAATAGAAAAGATCACACAACACATTCCAGACATCATCACTCAGGAACGGAATGAAGCCTTGTTAAGACCAATCACGATTGAAGAAGTAGACCTAGCTTTGCAAGACACTCCTGAAGGTAAAGCTCATGGTCTGAACAACTTCACGACGAATTTTTTCCACTTTTGTTGGCCCATGATATTAGAGGAGGTTTGGGAAATTATTGAAGACTCTCACATCTATGGACAGGTTCTCCCCCCCCTCAACGCCACTTTCCTCACCCTCATTCCTAAAGAAGAACGAGTCACTCACCCCAAGCAGTTTAGACCAATTTCTCTCTGCAATTTTATTTATAAGTTGTTAACAAAAGTGATTGCCCGATGCCTCAATCCCATCCTTCCCTTCATCATTTCTCCTAAACAGTTAGGTTATGTGGAAGGAAGGAAAATTTTGGACAACGTCATCCTTGCGCATGAAGTCATCCACTCCTTCCAAAGTACGGGCACTCCAGGTATGTTACTAAAGATAGATCTCTCTAAAGCCTTTGGCAAATTAAGCTGAGCTTACGTGAAATTTGTTCTACTGGCCTTTGGCTTTGCCCCTGAATGGACAGATTGAATTTTAAATCTCACTTCCTCTTGTTTTTTCTCCATACTAATAAATGGTGTTCCTTCCTACCCCTTCTCACCTTCTCACAAAATACAACAAGGGGACCCCTTGTCCCCTTTCCTTTTCATCATCATGGCAGAAGGGTTAAGTCATTACATTAAAGCGTCTATAGATGGTAGATCCCTAACGATACTCCCCCTACATGGCTTATATCCCCCTGACTCCCACGGGAATTTTTTCAATGACACATTAATGCTAGGCTCCCCAACTATCTGAGAAGCACTAGAAATCCTCCTTGTTCTTCATACTTACTGTGAAGCCTCAGGAATGGACATCAACCGAGAAAAATCCTAGATCTTCTTCTTTAACACCCTAATCCTTGTCCAACTTCATATTACCAACATCATGGGCTTCATGCATAGCTTTCTTCCGTCCAAATACCTTGGCATTCCCCTTATAAACAAAGCTCTTTGAAACAACTCATGGGAGGGGCTCCTTTCCTCCCTGGAAAAAATACTCTCATATTGGACTTTTCGCATGCTCAATATTCCCAATCATCTCATCCTTCTCAAATCTGTCCTTCAAAGCTTTCCCATCTATTCCTTCTCAGCGCTAGCGACACCCAGTTGCATTTTAACCACCATCAAAACCTTCAAAGAAATTTTATTTGGCAAGGGGCTAAGAATGACTGAAAAATAGCATTGATTAGTTGGGACAAGATGTGCAGACCCAAGCTAACAGGGGGGCTTGGACTACGAGACCCAACCACTCTCAATAAAGTTCTCAGTGCCAATATTTGGTGGAGGTGGCTAAAGCAACCCAAAGACCTCTAGGCCCGACTTTGGAGAAATAAATATGCACCAAACATTGCAAAGAAGCAATTAATCTGTTGGAATGAAAACTCATCGAGATCTTTGATATCTTTGATCTGGAATGCCACAAAGAAAAACCACTCCCTAATTAAAGAACACACCTTCTAGAAAGTGTGAAATGGTCGAACAACTTCCTTTTGGTACGACTCTTGGCACCAATGGCCTTCTCTAGAGAAAGACTCTTTGGTAGAACACTTTCTTGCCCCTACCACACAGGACGGTCTAATCACAGTCGTAGACTTTTGGCAAGAGAACCCACCTGGGGAAACATGGCACCACTGGAAGTCCACTCACACAGAACTCCACATACCAACACACATGGATCTTTAGCCTTGGCACGAGCTAATCATCTCCAGGAAAATGAAAATTCTTCAAGGAGAGGACATCCTTAGATGGGGGCACTCATCGATGGGTACCTTCACCATTAAAGAAGCTTATGACATCAAGAAAACCTTCCACCTCTTGCCCCAAGAGCACGTCTAGGAAAAAATATGCAGGATCAAACACTAGCCAAAAATTAGTACATTCCTCTGGCTTGTCGCACATAAAGGTATCCTCACTTGGGACAATCTAACTAAAAGAATCTTTGTCGAGCCTTCCATCTTCCCTCTATGCCCAGAAGACTCAGAATCCCAAAATCACCTACTTAATATATGTTCCTATAGTTCACAAATTTGGGACCA
The DNA here is from genome assembly GCA_010110895.2 of Picea sitchensis. Classification (NCBI taxonomy): domain Eukaryota; kingdom Viridiplantae; phylum Streptophyta; class Pinopsida; order Pinales; family Pinaceae; genus Picea; species Picea sitchensis. The sequence goes on from SNQJ01S0068033.1 coordinate 8,050, forward strand.
ATGCGCCATACTCATGCACAAAACGGACCGCAATCATGAAGGCCTTAGGGAAACCTTAGAAGGATGGCGAGACTCAACTTTTCAATCTCCCATTCTCAACCATATATGGCAGTTACTTCTGGGTTTCATCCTCTGGCAGATCTGGAAAGAACATAATAGGAGGATCTTCCACTCACCTCATCTTTCCTGGCAAACAATTTGTAAGCACGTACACGATAACATCAGAGAAAGCATCCACATGCAGCCTTGGAAAGAGGAAGACTTGTCATTCCCTCCCCAAGAAAAGCACATTCTGGATAGTTGGACCGTCAACCTCAACCTTCATACTCCCAGGAAACTTCAAAGCTTCTAGACTGTAGGCAGCCCCACGCATTAGTGCCCTCCTTCTCTAGGTTTTGTCAATTTAAATTTTGATGGGGCCTCCAAAGGTAATCCAGGCCCTACTGGATTTGGAGTGGTACTCCGCAACTACCAAGGAAACATCATGAGTATTGTTGTGGGCAACATAGGACACAACAAAAACAACGCATAGGAGCTATGGGGACTCAGGAAAGGATTGCAGATTGCTCAGGAACACGGTCACCATAAGATGATCATCGAGGGGGACTCTCAAATAATTCTCATCCTTTTCGCCAAAATTCTTAACGGGGCTGACCCAGACAAAATCTCCCTCTGTTGGCGTCTTACCACAAGACTTAGTGCCATTGCAACTCTCATTAGGCCTCACTCAGATCTTATTCCTTCGCATGTCCGATGGAGAGCCAATCAGAGAGATGACAAGTTAGCCAATATTGGGGTGGCTCTAGATGGACCAGATATTATCTACATATCCCCCATCCACAATGATCATGCTATCCTCTAGGATTCTATTGCTCGGCTCTCAACATTGATATCCCACCAGATGGGGTGCCAGGAGAGTCCACGCGTCGATGGGAGACGACAACGCCTGCCACCTCTCCATAGACCACGTGACCAACGCATGCAACCCTCCCCTCTATTTAACTCCCCCCTTGATGTGAACTGTTCACATTCATTACTGCAAGCTCTTCACTAATTGTCCTAGTGTGCCTCCTCTGGTTCTTTTGTCCGGGCGATGGAGGAACGATGCAGGTTGTCAACTCTACGCGCATGGGAAATCACCCTCCAACTCTCTTTTTATGGCAATCACCCCCAACGACCCTCACACCATTCTGTCTCTCTCGTCCATTTCATTTGTTCTCTGCCTGTTGTTCACTCTCATTTGTCCATTCTCGTCTCTGCCTCACCTACACTCACAATTGGACATGCCTCGTCTCTGTAGGAAGCCGAAGAGAGGACATCTCTGGTTCCAAAACAAAGTGGCCATTTCCGACATCCACCTATCCTTGCTTCGTCACCCAACTTCTCTCCCCCTTCCTCCATCCATTCCTCCCCAGCCCAGAGTGGTCTCCCACCTTTGTCCTTGTCATGGGCATGTCGTGTGGAGTGGTTCGACCTCCAAGGAAATTCTTTGGGCTATGCTCCAGGCCCAATCCAGGATATCGCCTCATCTTCACAGCTGACCTTGGTCCACCCGAAGAGCCCACCTCCCTTCGCCCCCTCACTGCCACCCTCCTCTCCCTTTGCCATCTTGGGAGGAGTTCCCTGCTCAGGTGGAGGAGCTCCATGCTCAATTGGAAGAGCCTCATTTGGACGAGCCTTTGAGCTCGAAGTGTGATTCTTGTGTCAGATTCAAAGACGTGGTGTTGATACTACAGGATTTGGTCTTTGCGGTCAGACAGGATGGTGATGACCTCTGCTTTTGGCTGGAGCACTTTGACCAACGCGTAAAGAAAATTAAATATCTGCTTGCGACCCTGCTCTGCTCATTGCATGCTCTCGTGTTTAGTTCATGACCATTAAAACTAACCCTTAAAACTATATGAAAAGAATTATATTTAGGCTATGATCTAATTCTATATAATCTTCTAGCGAAGTCTAAATCACTCAATATCATTGTACAAGACCTCCAAGGTTGATGAATCGCTATTGTTTATGATTGAAAGCCTGATCGCAAACAATGGTCGTGGTCGTGGATTCACTATTGGCCGAACATTCGCACATTCCAACGAGAACGATCTCTATTAAAGTAACTCTTTGTATAGTATAGTAAGAGTTGCTAACATTTTCCATTTCATGTTTGCAGAAAGATGTGAAGAAGTTGTTAGGAATGGATTGATTCTTTTAAGAAACAACAAAGACCGTTCTATTTGCTGCACAAGATTCAGTAATTCAACAAAAACAATGTTCTATTTGCCGCACAAGATTCAAGGGAGCATTGTGAGGCACTTGCACAAGATTTAAAGGAGCATTTTTGAGGTAGTTAGTTTGTAGGTTGATCAAAGTTTATGTCATACACTATGTTATATGTTATCTTTGATATGTTTTAACATATTACAAAAATACCCATATTTCAATGAGATTTTAACTTCTTGAACTCTTATGGAATGAAAAATGATGTGGATATGTTTGTTTGTACAATTATGTTAACTTATAAGCTTAACCGTTATCATCCTTGTATTTATATTTTTTTAATGAAATTTGCCATGTGTTATTTTCAAATTTCATAGCTCATAATAAAATATGTAATTAGATTTTTGAAAAGTCTTTATAATATTGAAAATTTCTTAATATAATTTTCAAATTTTTTTATCAGTTTAGATTCATTTTAACTTTGGATTTATTAGAAGTCTCAAATTTTGCTCTAAGAAGCGTTTGCACCTCAAAGGATTTGATCTCTCTTGTTGTTTGATATATCTGGAATTGAGATGGACCTAGAATAGTTCCATGTGTGGGCAGCCACATCAAAATTTTAGATGGTCATATGTGTGTGTTTTAGATAAATTTGATCATTTAAATTTACTAAGTATTTTTTATAATCTACAGCCTACTATCAAGATGGTCACTTCAAAAGTTACACAAGGAATAAGGTGAATAGTTATAATGTAAAAATGTTCAATGATAAAAAGGATAAATAATAAGAAAGTAGTAGGGCACATATAGTAACTAACAAATGGATTACACAATCATCTTCTCCATCTATCTTCTTCACCTTTTCATATAGCTAGGACTAGTAACTTTCACATTTTTTCATATCAATCATATGAGAAAGGAGGTTGAAATAAAAAACCATTCAAACCTTTAACTTGAGATGTTGTAGTAAAGGTCATGCATTGTCTCTCTTTCTTTCCAATATTAATAGTCGGTTCCTCTAACATCAATCCTTGTGACTTCATGAAGCCTCAAGAAGGACCCCATTCATGAAACCAACAATAGGTGGCCAACATAAAGAATACTTACCGAAATATTGTCAACTAATAAGACTCTAGCTCCCAAGGGTGCACTTGGAATTTTAGGAGACTGCCCTAACCTTGGGATTTCGACATGATCACCTTGGAATTTTGAGTTTGTGTGACCTTTTGTTGTAGATTCTTAGGCACCTAAGCCCAACAAAAGTTGGAGAAGCGGGACATATATGACCTCTTGGTTCAGTTTCATGCCATTTGGGCCTCTATAATTGAAGATGTTGGAATCATGTGACCTTTTGCTTTGTGATTCTAGTTCATGCAACTTGTGATTTGGAGCTCATGTGAACCTTTGCCTTTAATTTTTTTTTTGCAATCATGATCTCAAACCATGTAATTGATTAGTTATTAGCTACCTCACTACTAAATTCATATACTAGGTGTAATATTTCACTACATTATATCTAATCTATCGTTTCAAAATAGTGAGAAAATACTTTTCACTTAGTCTTTCTCCAATGTATAAACATTGAAATCAATGCGAAAAATAGAATAAATGAAATGCATTTATTGTACGCACATTGAAATCAATACACTATACTAAAAGCAATGCAACAAACAACTTAGTTGAAAATTATGAACCTTACGAACACTGAAATCTATGCGATATAATGAAATCAATGCATGGATTTTAAGAGCCTACTACCCAACCTTTGGGTTTTGACTGGTTGATCTTGGAATTTCAAGTTCACGTGACATTTTTCTATGAATTCTTAGGCATCCAGGCCCAACAAAAGTTAGAGAAGTGGGACTTATATGATCTCCTAGTTTGGATCCTCACCATTTGGGAGTTGAAGATGTTTGAATCATGTGACCTTTTGCTTCATGATTCCAATTCTATTAGCTTGTGATTTGGAGCTCATGTGAGATTTTCCTTTAATTCCTTTTATGTGATAACAACTCGAGATAATCTAATTGATCAGTTATTGATTACTTCACTACCAAATTTATTTACCGAGTGTAACAATTTCCCTACAATTCTATCTAGTCAATCATCTCAAAATAGTGAGAAAATGCTTTTCATGTAGCCTTTGTCCACTATAAAAACATTGGAATCAATACACAAACCATAATATTCACATTTATCCATCATTATACAAACACTGAAATAAATACACTATACTAAGAGAAATGCAACATAAACAATATAGTACAAAATCATCAACTTTATGAACACAAAAATATATGCAATATAATGAATTCAATGTAACAACCAACTTATTTTATGAGAATGTAAAAAACAAATTTAAATTAAAATCACTAAGGATTATAGAATATATAGATTATCAAAACTAAAATCCAAGATCCCAAATTGTTTTAATACATATTCATTTAGTCTTATCGATTTTTCATGATCGTGATATTAAACCTTTTAATTGATTATGTATTTGTTGTCTCACTACTAACTTAATTTGCAATGATTACCCTACAATTATATATAATCAATTTCGTCAATTTTTTGTGATCACAATCTTAAACGAAAAAACACGTGCTTTCCCTCTGATTTGAAATGCAGGGAGGTGAAAATGTGAGGGCAGCTATTTGACAAAAAGGTGTAGATTAGTGAAATTCCCTCTCTCATATTTTTCTTTTCGGTTATATCATGTCAAAATTGTTCTAGAAAATTGGATTCAGAATGGAATTTAAAAAGGCCATTGAATATCCATTGTTGTGAATATTGCATATTTTAATATTTAAT
>SNQJ01S0068033.1:13081-36754 GCA_010110895.2 Picea sitchensis
AAAAAACTTAATAAAATTAATGTAAACAATAAAAACATGGAGCTTTGTGCAACCAAATTCTAAACCATTTAACAATAACACATTATAATTTATGTCAAACTATGGGAAGTGTACAAGGTAGCAGGAAGTATGAATCTAAAGGAATCTACAAATTTCAACCATCATACAATTAATAGACATATACATGGATTAAATATTTGTATTGACTAGTTAAGCATAAAATATGTCATGTATGAGATTGCAAGGTATAGAAATAGATATTGAAGATTAAAATACATTTTGGGCATGGAAAATGTAAATCAAATCTCAAAAATGAAAACATAAAGCATGGAATAAGATCCTAAAAATCTTAAAACATAAGGAATGGAATAAGACTCTCTAATTCATAATTTAAGATAGCGTCAAGGGATGTCCCTTGAGTTTTTCATGGAAGATTGTCTCATACTCATAAGGGGAAGGGACATTGTATGGGAGGGGTAGACCCATTCTTGAAACAAAGAGATACATTAAGGACATGTTTCTTAAGGCTAAGGATGTGTTTCTTACTAACACACGTATAAGAAGTTGTTATTATATTTTTCAAAGACAAAATCGTATTAAAATTTAAAAACACCATGTTATATTTACAACTATCATAAGGGCTTAACACTCTTCCAAATTCTTATAACACAAATGTGGTAAAGTTGTAGGTAGCCAAAAACAGGTTCATCTTTGATTGTAGATAATTTTACTAGCCTCTTATTGGCATATTGTTGTTATGTTAAAGTTAAACATGCTTCTATTAAAGTTACACTTACAAATTGTTACATTAAAAAAAATATTATACTATACATAATTTTATTTGTCTATCGTTGTTTTATTGAAGTTAAACATGTTTTTATTAATGTTACATCTAATAATTTGCTACATTTAAGGAATTAGGGATGACATGAGTACGATGTGGCCTTTTTGAATGTTATAAAAATATTACAAGCATAGAATTTATTTTTCACAAAAAAAACTTTCTAAGTATTTCCTCATGGTTCATAGATGACAAAAGAGATAATTTGTCAACCCTAATTATGAAGTGTAACCCCGAAAGGATCAATAAAGTTGAATTTGTAACCTCCTCAACTTCAATAGATTTAACATCGGGTTTATGACTATTTGATATAACCCTTAAGGCTATAAGAAAATAATTATATTTAGGATATCACCTAATAGAATATAATCCTCTAAGTGAAAAAAATTCATAGAATAGTGACATCATTGCTAATACATACAACATCGGTTTGATGGTGAATCAGAAATATGTATTAGAAAAGGAAGTGAGACGATCCTTTGAATGAGACTCATTTAGTAATATTAGAGGATTTGATTAGCCAAAATTAATAGATAATGGATTAGGAGGCCTTGTAGTATTATAATGTTAGCGAATAGTAAATAAGGAAATTTACTAAGTTTAATTGGCTAGTGTTTTCTTGATTGGGGAAGAGACCTCATAATTCTACATTTTCTTCTTATCCTTATAATGTGTAGTTGTTATGGTGATCGTCGTTCAATGTCATGCCAATCATGTTGATATGGTTTAACAAATAAAAACTAACAATAGTCTATTAGAATGATGTCACGTTGTATTTTACATATCTTTATATATTTAATGAAGATGTTATTAGAAAAATTGATGGTACATAATTGATTAGGAAGTATCTAGTTGAACAAAGTTGAGAGACACTTCAAAATGCACCCACACTCATATGATGTATAACAAATCAATATTGTGTTGATGTTTCTAGAGGAACTGGCCTATGACTGGTACATGTGATAGGCCAACTAAAATCAAGGACTAATCTTAGATTGGAATGATTTTTTGATCACAAGTCTAAACACTGATAAGGAATGGGGTAAATCATGAAATATATTGTAAGTGAAGGAAGTCAAAAATAGGTCTAAGTTGATAAAAAAAAATTGTAAATTTTATCTCAACCCAAAAATGTCCAAATGTATTCCCCACATTAACATGAAAATGATAAAAAAAAATGTAAAAAAAAAAAACAAATATTCCAAATGCAATGAGAAATGTATACCAAATTTTTCTTATTATTATTGTAGGATCCATAATGTTGAAGAATATAGATTTCCAGATGCAAACTAAGAAAATAAAAGAACTACTTGTGCTATCAAATTAAACTTATAAAATGAAGGAGTCATTCCTAAAATATTCTAGTATCCATAATAGGGATTTCATGTTCAAAATAGGGGGATTAGGGATTTTATGTTCATAATAGGGGGATTTTATAGCCATAATAGGGATTTTATAAGCTACGCACCTTTTCCAAGAAAAAATTATCTCAAATTTATAAATAGTATAAATTCTTTTACATCAAGCAAATTCAAGAACAAGTCCAAACAGTCCAAAGATATGGAATAGTCAGGAGGTTACAACAGGATTACTTAAATACTAGTCTAGACATATTTAGATGCTGCAATAGAAAAAACTAACATGGAGTTAAGCTAAGTGCATGCTGAAACTGCACTCGATCCACTTACTCTTCACAATCCCTTGACAATTCAAAGATATTAATACATGAGGATTGGCTTTCCTTTCCACTGTCCCAGTGGTATACTGTTAGCCTTCCTTCAACTTCATTTAGAGCCCTTTTAGAGAGTGCATCGGCCTCTTTATTGTGAACTCTATAAGTATGATGGATGTTGAGATCTTTGATATTTTTTGCCAATTCCATCGTTTTTTGTTTCCAGCATTCAATATTAACTGCATTGAGTTTACATTTATGGTTTATCCAGTCAATGATGACTCTCGAATCGCCAAGGATTTGTAATTGATTAATTGACCAGAAAGTTGCCAGAGTGAGGGTAGCCCATAAACCCATCAGTTTCGCTTTAGTATTTGATCCCGCTCCGCAGTTGATGAACCACTTGATAATTCTCGATGGATGAGTCTTGAAGATGCCTCCACTCCACAACATAAACCATTGGACTGAGTTGCTCCATCAAAGAAAGCTAAGGTGTAACCCTCCTCCTGGGTAAACTCACAGACTTGGATTGGTAGAGCTTTAACAGAGGAAGGCTGCCAAGAAAAAGACGTCAAGATTCTATGAACTACAGAGAGAAGGGAGGGGGCACGGTCATCAAAGATCACCTTATTTCTTTCAATCCAAATCTGCCAGCAAGCATGAGCAGCCAAGCTGATAGGAGCAGATTTCTCCATAGACCACAACATAAAATAGTCTGAGACTGTGGCATCGTTCCATTGTAAATTAAGAGAATAATGGGTGATCAGACGTTGCCAAATAGCCCTCGTAAAATTGCAGTGGATTAAGATATGATGGATATCTTCGGTTGATCGATTACAGAAATTGCAAATCCCTGGACCTTCCCAGCCTCTCTTCTGTAGCATTTCCCAGGTAAGAACTTTTCCTTTAGCAGAGAGCCAAATGAATAATTTTATCTTGAGAGGAACCGACCACTTCCACAATCGGTGTAACCACAACAAGTCAGTGCCAAAATTCAACTGTTGTAGCAGGGCTGTGTAAATATTTTTTACTGATATAACTCTCGAAGAATCTCCACTCGCCCAAATAATTGTATCTAAATCAGAGGTTAGGGAGATACCCGCACTCCTCAGTGCAGAGGTAAAGGTGTCCCATTCAAAAGCGACATCACCGTTCAGATTTAGTCGACCACTGTTTATCCACAAATCCGACAGTGGGAATACTCGAGTCGAATCTCTCACTTGAGCCAACCGCAAAATATTGAAAGTAGCTAGATGAGTTCTAAGCGGTGTAGGGAGAAGCGAATGGTCCTCCACACCAAGTATCTTGTCTCTTCTGAGTATGATATTAGATCCCGACCCAGGCCTCCATCTAAGCCAATGAAAGATTACCTGCAATGATAAAGTCAGTCCCTTCCAGAATGATGACGACCGCTGCTGAAAATGTGAAGGTTTTTTGATCCAGTCTATAAGTGACAGGTTCCCCAAGTATTTGTCTACAATAATTCGATGCCAAAGGATGTCATGTGTAAGCGCCCGCTAGAAATAATTTTCTAGGAGAGCCGTGTTGAAAAGGGCTAGGTTTTTTAGCCCCCAACCCCCGGCTCTTATGGGTCTCGACAAAGTTTCCTAGCTGCACAGGTGGAATCAGTGTTTTTCATTCTGCCTACTCCAAAGGAAATTGAAGGAAAGCCTACACAGAATTTTCAGGATCAAACAGGGGATCCTCTCTAAAGACATCCAAAAGACAAAGAGGCTTTGTAACACTGATTTAAAAAGGACAAAACGCCCTCCCAGGGACAGCCACTTGTTACACCAAAAACCTATTTTTCTTTAAAACTTAGCCACCAGCCAGCGCCAATCTTAGGAATTTTTTTCTCCGGGCTTTAACATGTATCCAAGGTACTTGAATCCTTGACTTAAATCAAAGAAGAAAAAGGGGAGTGTCACTTTTAAGGAGCAGAGCTCAGTTTCAGTTAGCCCTCAATAATGTGCTGTGGATTTTGCAAAGTTAATGCAAAGGCCCGAAGTTGTGCAAAACTCCTGTAGCACCTCCAAGATCACTATCCATTCCGTATGATTGGCCTTTGACATCAAGAGAACATCATCAACAAACATTAGATGTACAATTTTTAAAAACTTAGAAACCTTTATACCTGAGATATGATGATCAGAGACATTTTTTGATAGCAGCAAGCTGAGGCCTTCCATTATCATGATAAATAGGTACGGTGAGAGTGGGCATCCCTAGCGGAGTCCCCTCTCGCTCTTGAAAAACTTAGTCGCCTCTCCATTTATCAACACAACAAAATTTGCACTAGTAACACAGGACATAGCCCAATCAAATATCTTTACACCAAAGCCAACTGAAAGTAAGATCAACCTTAAGAACCCCCAGTCAACGCTGTCAAAGGCTTTTTTTAGGTCCAACTTCAAAACCAGGGCCTTAGTATTTTTCTTTTTAATGCTGTGAAGACCTTCATGAGCCGCACCAATAACATCCTGGATTCTTCTGCCCTTCATAAACCCCATCTGTTCGGCAGATAGACATATTTCTAAAATAGGTTTGATTCTATTTGAGAGAACTTTTGAGATAATTTTGTAAATGAGATTGCAAAGGGAGATCGGACGGTAGTCGTTGAAAGAAACCGAGTTATTTTCCTTTGGGATTAATGCCAAGAAAGTAGAGTTTATGCTTCCGATGACTTTACCATTTATTCGTGAATCCTCTACCATATGAAGTAGGTCCTCTCCTACAAGGTCAAAGAAGTAGATGAAGAATTTTGACGTCCATCCATCAGGTCTAGGGCTTCTCTCTTTTTTGAAATGATCCAGGGTCCCTTTCAGTTCCAACAGAGTGATTGATTTATAGAGGTCAACAGCTTCCTCCTCAGTAACCATTTTTGGGTAAAGGCTAGCAATGTTGGATAATTCATTTAAGTTGGGTCTATTGTTGGCTTTGAAGAACTGTTTGTAATGTGATACTGCCTCCTCTTTGATTGCTTCCTGCCCATAATGGGTACCACCATATTCGCTTGAGATTGACCAAATATACTTTTTATTTCTGTTGAAACTGGCCACCTTGTGAAAAAAATTTGTGTTTGAGTCTCCGTTTCTTAGCCAGGTAGCTCTGCTTCGTAATATCCATCTATTTTCCTCCTCACAAAGAAGGGTGTTTCTGCTACTTTCCAGTGCTTTTAGAGATTCGTTGTCCTCCACTGATAAGGCATTAATGACTAATTTTTTTAAGATCTGATTGATCTATAACTCCAAGTTATTTAGCATGAAAGTTTCTTTTTCCTTTTTAGCTTTGCACCAAGATTTTGTTTGAGCTTTGAGTACCTTTAATTTCCACACCATACACAGCTGAGGACTATCTTCCTGCATAAAATATGGATCCTTCCATATGCTATGAACTAATAAGAAGTAATCAAAATCTGCCAACCAGTGATGATTGAACTTGAAAGGGAAAGCTTTGTACAGAGGAGAGGCTTCCAATTGAAAGAGAATGGGGGCATGGTCGGACACAAAGGGTAATTCCACCCAAGATTTTGATATTCTTGCCCGAGTCAATAAGTGATTTGAAACTAAAAATCTATCTAGGCGCCTAGCAATTGAACCTGTACCAGAATGCCCATTTCTCCAGGTGGGAACCAGACTTGTCGACAAGACATTGATCAAGTTATTTGAAAAAAATAGATCTCTGTAGAAAGCTTCGTTAAGCCCAGAAATAAAGGAACCCCCCCAGTGTTCATCCTCCAAAAGAATAATGTTCAGATCACCGCCTAGAATAAGATTCGGTGTGGAGAGTAAACCATTGTTTGCTAATGACTTCCAGAACTGTTTTCGATCAACGCATGGCCCATACACATTGAGAAAAGCCAACTCCTGATTGGTAGCCAAATAGCGGCCTACCAACAAAATTCCTCCAATCGCCAGGAAGGGAGCCAAGTCGAACACAAAGGGGTCCCAAGCAACCAGGAGGCCCCTAGAATTTCCAATGGAATTAACAGCCGAAGAGACCCAAGAAGGGTGAAATCGATGCATAAAGTCCCTAGACTTTTGATCAACCGAGAGGGTCTCTTGAAGAAAAATAATCGTAGGATTTGTACGTTCTAGCAGTCTACGAAAAGAAGCAGCTTTGAAGGTGCCTCCAATCCCTCGAATATTTAGAGAGAGCACCAACATCACTTAGATCGGGCTAAGGCCTTCAATGCTCTAAGGGCCTTTCCATCCATGGGAGGAATGACAATTGCTTTTGGTTAGGTGCTTGAATTTTCCTTTTTCTTTCTGGAACTCCGCGTCTGTAAGGGGGATAGTTCAATACCAAGTCCTCTAGACCAAGCAAATGCTTTTTATCTTTGCCTGTAAGGAGGGTAGAGGAAGTACCAGCCTCCAAAGAGGGATCTATGAGTTCCTTACCACGAAAGATGGGTAGCTGGGAGGAGTTACCAGGAATAAATGGTCGAGAAGAAGATGAGTTTAATAAATCGAAGAGGTAAGCTTCATCCTCCTCAGCCTCCCTAAAACCTGGTAGAACCTGGTGTGAAGCTTCCGAATCTAGAGAGGTGAAAGAGAGGCTGTGGTGCCTAATCAGAGAGGAGGGAAGAGGGTGAATCGGAAGGGGAGAGTGATCCAGGTTAGACGAGGCATCGAGACAAGAGGGGAGGGAGCCAGTCACTAGGGGGATGAGAGGATTAGGGGCTAAGGGAGTAGTAGAGCAGGGATCAAGAGGGGGAAGCTCAGATTCAAGAAGGGTATTCTTTGCACAGGTGGAAGATGATAACCAGAGGGAGTTGTTTAATGCTTCCTTCTTTGCGTCGAAAAGGGAATTAAAAAGAAGGGGACAATGCTGTTTAATTTTATCTGAAAAAGATACAAACTGCCCAATGTAGGGCGGGGGAAGAGGTTCAGAGGAAACTTTCAAAAAACTCAGGGAGGGGTCTTCGTCCACATATTCAGGAGGGTTTAATAGTAGGTCATTATCTTCAGTGGGTTCGTTTAGATCCTTACCTGGACAAGAATGACGAAGATGTCCTATTTTTCGGCAATGGTTACAGCAGAAGGGGAGCCCAAGATAGTCCAGTGTCTGAGCTATTTTCCTTCCTCTCCATTCTATTTCAAGGATTTCCGGTAAACCATCACATATGTCCATCTCGACCAGCACTCTACCCATTTTTCTCATCGGACCAGTGAGAGACTGAGGATCAATAGCAATGAATTTGCCCAATGAGTCTCCTATAGCTCTAAGAGCTCCTTCATTCCAAAGGAACAATGGAAGGCCCGAAAGTAGGACCCAAAGGTGCATGTGCTGAAAATAGTCAGTGTCGGGGTTGAATGCCATTCTCCAGCGCTTGAGCATGAGACTACTTCCACCAAAAACCCACAGATTATTTAATAATAAGGAGGCATCCTTAAGTGACTTGCAGATAAAACCATGCCATCCTTTTTTGAGATAGATGACCTCAGGGGAGTAGCCTAGAAGAGGAAACCAGTGGAGTTTTACCCAGTCCTCAAGAGGGACATTGCTGAACTTTTTATAGGAGAAATGACCCATTAAACCACAGAGCGACATTTTGCAAAGATCTTCTAGTCCCACTCCATCTCCCAACACTAATCACTTTTCCCTTTTGTTTGATTTCCACTCCTTTCGTCCATAAGGGGCTAACTGAACCGAGTTAGAAGGGGCCTTTTGAATACCCTATAGAGTAGGGAAGTTTGAACAGCCAGTCAGAGGAGATGGACGAGAAGAGAGACAGGGTCCACCAGAAAGGGAAGGGACAGTTACAGTGACTCTATTTGCAGTCAGTGGAACAGAAGACTATCCCTCTGGAAACTTGGCGGGAAAAGGAGATTTGAAAAGAGAGTAAGGACTTTTGATCTGCTTGTTCTCGAGAGAGTCTGCTTTATCGAACAACCCCACTTATCTCCAGACAACCTCATCAAAAGGTTGCATATGAATATTTAAATGAGTATCCATTGAGATAAAGTGCTAAAAGCTAACCAGACCCACTATCAGCCAAAATATTGAGAGTGTTGATGGTTAGCTCAGTGGAAGACAATGACCGGGTTTACAACCGATCCCTATGCAACAACAAATGGACTAGAATACAAAACCGGGTCCCAAGGAGGACAGGAAAGCACAGTGAACAAAATACTAAAACCAAGTACCGTTCAGAGCTGGAGCTAAGGAGTTCACGGACTAAAAAATCAAAACGATAATGAATCCTTCATTATAAACTTCTGGCTCTCGGAGAAAACTTCAGGTGGAATCCGAGAAGAAAGTAGAGTAATGTCATGGTACCAAGTCGTAGTAAGCATAATTTTCTGAACATTAAATCTCTTTATATATATGCTACCAAAGATCTTATCATTATGGTATCCAACGACAAGGAAATGACCATGATAGGAAGATGTCATAATCTATGTTCGCAAATGAGACTTCATGCATACCACTAAGTAGAATGGATATTGTTCGAAGTGTCAAATGATATTGTTCTAAGTGTCAAATGGTTGCTTTAGGTAGCCCATGAAGAATTTCCAAGTTTTTTGAAAATCCTTTTTTTTTTTCAAAAATACTTGAGAAAATATATCAATTTATACTTATAAATAATTATTATTGAAATTATTAAATTTCAATGTTTTCATTAATAATTTCTCTATTTTGGATCATTACATTATTACAATACAATGTTATAGTGTTGCCGATGTGGGTCGTTGACACATTGTTAACTTTATTCTAGTTATTTTTTTGGGTTTGTGTCATGACATGTCATTGTTTCTTACATATTGCTGTTGGTTTTGCATTATTTTTTATTTTTACATTGTACTATGACACAACGGACATTAAGAAAAATTCACTCATTGTACTATGACACAAAGACACAACGTTATACTATGACACAACGAACATTAAGAAAAAAACACTCAACTGCATCAAATGTCATTCTACGTTTTGACTTTTTTTGGGATATTTTTTATTTAATTTTGGTCAAAATCCGAGAAGAAATTGGCATTTTTTTATATCAATTGAATCATGTTCATCATGTTACATTGTAGAAAATGATGCAATAAAAGGGTGGGTACTATGGTTGCATTAAGAAGGAAAAATTAGTATGTGTTATAATATCGTTATCTTATCAACACACATTGTTTCAATGTTATTNAATAATTTCTCTATTTTGGATCATTACATTATTACAATACAATGTTATAGTGTTGCCGATGTGGGTCGTTGACACATTGTTAACTTTATTCTAGTTATTTTTTTGGGTTTGTGTCATGACATGTCATTGTTTCTTACATATTGCTGTTGGTTTTGCATTATTTTTTATTTTTACATTGTACTATGACACAACGGACATTAAGAAAAATTCACTCATTGTACTATGACACAAAGACACAACGTTATACTATGACACAACGAACATTAAGAAAAAAACACTCAACTGCATCAAATGTCATTCTACGTTTTGACTTTTTTTGGGATATTTTTTATTTAATTTTGGTCAAAATCCGAGAAGAAATTGGCATTTTTTTATATCAATTGAATCATGTTCATCATGTTACATTGTAGAAAATGATGCAATAAAAGGGTGGGTACTATGGTTGCATTAAGAAGGAAAAATTAGTATGTGTTATAATATCGTTATCTTATCAACACACATTGTTTCAATGTTATTCTTTTGGAAAGATCCAATTAATTGATCCTTAGTGGAAGAGTGCTAAAATCAATGCAATAAATGTGGTATAGATGATTTGATTCAGTGTATCATATTACCTTATTTTTATTACCAATTTGCAATGTTTCTGGGTGAGGTTCTTAAAGATGCTTTTACACGTTTGGTATATAACAATTTAATCGTAAATTGTAAAAGTTTAGAATTTTTTTTTTTTAATTATTAATATATTTTTTAATTAATAAAATCTATGCATCTACCTAGAATCCTTGCTAGGTAAGTTTTCCAAACCACATCTTTGAAATTGGTTTGGAGACTTGTGACAACTCTAAGTTAGTCATCAAAAGGATTAAGGTGAATGGAAAGGGGACAAATTTTGGGCGCCATGACAAATTTGAACTGGTTCTCTGTAGTTTGGGCGCCATGACTGATGAGCTTACGCTCGTTTCCCTTGCGCCTTGGTAGCCACCACGCCCATCGGCAGACATGGTAGACGTTACCCTTTCTGGAACTTAACCTTGCTTGTTTTTTTAGACTGGCTGGATGTCTCTTTCCTTCGCGTTTTGACTCCTTCACTACCGACGTCCCTCCGACCATCGGCTTGGATAAAGTGCATTCTCCAGGGGGGAACCTTGATCTACCCCACCACTGTCGTGATCATTGGCGTATCGGTCTGTGTAACATGATGGTTTTTTCCTACTGACAAGATACTGGGTTACTGTGCAGTCGACTGCAGTGACCTCGGTTGCCTCCAGACTTTCCCGTGACTGATTGATCCGGTATGTATTGTTTTTTAGTTTCTCTGCCCGAGTTTACAGATCTCCACAACAGCTGTAGTTCTAGTTTTGTTCTAGTTTTGATCTAGACATTCCAGTTAGACGTGCATTGAACTTCCCTACCTCTGCTTATTTGCCTCTGCTTCTGAACTACTGCACACATCCTTTACTCTGAGCTGTCATTCCACTTTCTCCTGTCTTTTTACCTGATCTTGGTCTTCTCCACTGACCTTAAGCTGCAGGCTCCCGACACCCCTCACACTCAGCTCTCTGGCCCACCTACTCTCCCCCTTTCTGTATTTTATTGTCCTTTACTCGTATTTTGGTGGGTCGCCTGTATCCCCACTATGGACTCACGGATACATCAGTTTTCGGAACCCTCTGAAGATCCCTACTGGTCCCAAGAGGGACTCTTTGAAAAGGTTGATGCTCTCATTTCAAACTCTCTCCATCTTCCCTCCAAGTCCTATTCTTCTAGAAGTCTCGCTTCTCCCGGTTTTTCCCCTGTACAACAGTCTAGCCACCCTCTATCAGATCCACAGATCACTGACAGTTCCCTCCCGGACAAACATGCCCTCCACACTACCAAAAAGTCAGTGAACAGTCGAAAAGCTTGGAAAGTCAAAAGGAAGTCGGCTCGACTGGTGCTGGGCGACGGTGTGGGTTTGGAGAACCTGTGCAAAATGTCTACCTGCGCTCTGGTCGGCAGGATCTCATACAAGAGCTTAAAGTCTCCGCCATTGGAGGATTGGATCAAGGATACATGGTTTCCTCTTCTTGGCTACTCACCTGAGATTCTTTTTCTGAAAAAAGGTTGGTTATGCTTCCATTGCAAAACACCGTCTGATGCAACTCTTCTTCTGTCTTCACATTGGCCATTTGGTGGTAGTAGCCTCATGCTCAAGCGCTGGAGGCTGTCGTTCAATCCCGACACTGATTACTTTACAAACAGGCACCTCTGGGTGCTCCTTCCGGGTCTCCCTTTGCATCTTTGGAACGAAGAAGCCCTTAGAGCTATTGGAAATTCCTTGGGCAATTTCATAGCGCTGGACACTCACGCTCTCAATAGCTCCCGGAGGACGATAGGGAAAGTGCTGGTCGAAGTAGATATTACTGCAGGGCTGGCTGATTCCTTGGTTATCGATTGGAGGGGTCGAAAGCTGCTACAGAGACTGGACTATCTTGGCCTTCCATTTCGCTGTAATCTTTGCCGGGAGACAGGTCACCTTCGCAACTCCTGTCCCGGTAAGCCCCCACTGGATCCATCGATTGATACCGATCTTCTTCTCAACCCTCCGGAGTATACATCTCCGGATCCTGCCTTAGCTTATCTGGAAGTTACTATGGGTTCTCCTGCTCCTACAAATTCCACTGTGGAAGCCTCCAGGCTGTCCACTTTGCAACATCTCTGTCCTGCACTTTATCATTCCCTCACTTCGACTGAAAAGGAAACCATTGAACGATATCCCTGGCTCTCATCCTCATCCGCTAATATGCACCCCTCTCCTGATGAGGCACATCCCCCTGCTCCCACTGCCACTCCACCCGCTGCACCTGTATCCTATCCGTTTTCTGGTATCGCTGCTGCCCCCCCTAGACCTGACTCCGATCCGCCCCCGGAGACCTCTCCACAACAGCCGGTCACCACTAGCTCTCTTAGCGCCGACCTGGAGACAAACCCTGCCCCTTGGGTGACCCCCGATTACAGTCAACCAGTGCAGGAGGAAGAAACTCTATTGGAGGAGCTATACTCATCGGATGCTCCTACATTGGAGGTTCAAGATTTTATTCCACACTCTTCAAATCTTCCGGCAAACTCGGTGCAACTCCCTTTATTCCGAGGTAAAGAACTCCTCCTGCCAAATTCAGAGGCGGGAGCTTCATCCTCCCTTCCTAGGGATACAGTGGACAAGTCATATGCCTGGTCGCGGGGAATCAGCACTGAACTCTCCCCTCTCCAGACCAGAAGTTCCAGGAAAAAAAAGGATTTAATGAGCTCTCAACAATCTGATCCAGTTCCTTCCTCACTTGATAGCAAAGCCCTTAGAGCATTGAAAGCTTTGGCTAGATCCAAGTAATGTTAGTACTCTCCTTGAATTTACGGGGGTTAGGAGGTTCCCTAAAGACAACCTCCTTTAGAAGGCTACTAGAGATTTCAAAGCCTGATGTTTTATTTCTCCAAGAAACACTCTCGACTGACCAAAAAGCTCGAGATTTTGTGCATTCTTTCCGTCCTTCATGGGTCTCAGCAGCTGTGAACGCTATTGGATCTTCAGGAGGTCTCCTGGTGGCTTGGGACCCCAGCCTCTTCAAATTGAGACCTTTCCTCACCAGTGGGGGTATTCTGATCCTCGGTCATTGTCTAACTTCTAAGCAGGAAATTGCTCTCTTAAACATTTATGGGCCCTGTGTGGATAAACAACGCTTCTGGTCTACTCTGGATTCCATTGGACTTCTATCCTTTCCTAACCTTATCATTGGAGGTGATCTTAATTTTATTCTCTCGGCAGATGAAAGTTGGGGCGGTTCCTTCCTGCCTGGTCCCTTGGAAGCTTTCCTTAAGAGGATTTTTGACAAAAATAACTTGATTGATGTTCGGCCGCACCGTCTTACCCCCACATGGAGAAATGGGTGCGCTGGATCTGCAAAGATTTCCAGAAGACTGGATCGTTTCCTGGTCGCTGAAAGTATTGTATCCTCATCAGGTTTTCCTTCTTCGTGGGCTGCGTTCCCTTATCTGTCGGACCATGCGCCTATCTTTCTACAACTAAGGTTCCCAGTCCTAAACCCTTCTCCTCCTTTCAAATTTAATCAGCATTGGCTTCAGCTCGAGGCATACTCCGACTTAGTGCACTCGGTTTGGAGGGATCCACGATTTCAAAGTGAAGTGAACCCACAACGGCGCCTGGTTTGGAAACTTCAAGTTCTAAAAATCAAATCGAAAGAGTGGTTTCACGATCAAAAAGCACTGCAAAAGTCAAGATTAAACAGGTTGGAATCTGAAATCTCTTTGATCATTCACTCCTCGTCCATTGGAGCCTTGACCCCTGAGGAGTCGGCCACACTAAAATTGCTTGAACAGGACAGGGATTCCATACTTCTGGCGGAGGAAAAGAGCTGGAGACTACGCAGCAGGGAAACTTGGCTGAAATATGGTGATTCAAACACAAGTTACTTCCATAAAGTGGCCAGTTACAACAGAGATAAAAATATTATTTGGTCGATTAAAGGCAGAGATAATGATATCCATAGTGGACAGATGGATCTCCAGGATGAGGCAGTTTTACACTTTAGCAGCCTTTACAAAAAATCTACAAATCTTGACCTCCAGGGAATGGTATCCACGACCAGCCTCTTCCCACGCTTTGTCTCTGATGTTGAAGCAGCAGACCTCTCAAAACCGGTCACCCTGGCGGAATTAAAACATATTCTGATCAATTTCAATTCGGAAAGGAGTCCCGGTCTGGATGGTTGGTCGACAGAGTTCTTCAGTTATTTTTTTGACCTGGTGGGGGCGGATCTGCTCCAGATGGTGGAAAACTCCCGAATCACTGGCAAGATTGTGGGAAGTCTTAATTCTACATTTATTGTTTTGATTCCGAAAGAGGGTAATCCACTAACTTTCGGAGATTATCGCCCGATTGCACTCTGCAATCTTATTTACAAGATAATATCAAAGGTTATGTCAACCCGCATAAATCCTTTCCTGGAAAGGAAGCTCTCTGCAGAGCAGTTGTGTTTCTTGCGGGGCAGAAGGATCCAGGACGCGATTGGAGTAGCGCACGAAGGTCTACACAGCATCAAAAAGTTTAACTTAAAGGCTCTGGTATTGAAACTGGATCTGAAAAAAGCATTTGATTGTATCGATTGGGAGTTCCTGAGATTGATACTATTCTCAGCGGGATTTGGTGAATTGCTCATTGATTGGATTATGGCCTGTGTTTCTAGCCCAACTTTTGCCGTTCTGATTAATGGAGAGGCCTCCGGATTCTTTAAAAGTGAGAGAGGGCTCCGACAGGGATGCCCTCTCTCTCCATATCTCTTTCTTCTGATTATGGAGGGTCTCAGCCTTCTTCTCAACAAAAANTCTAGCCCAACTTTTGCCGTTCTGATTAATGGAGAGGCCTCCGGATTCTTTAAAAGTGAGAGAGGGCTCCGACAGGGATGCCCTCTCTCTCCATATCTCTTTCTTCTGATTATGGAGGGTCTCAGCCTTCTTCTCAACAAAAATTTCTCCGAGCTCCACATTTCCGGTATTAAAGTCTCCAAGTTTATAAAATTGGTCCATCTCTTGTTCGTTGATGATGTGCTTATCTTCTCAAAGGCCGACTTACCTGAGTGGTTGATAATACTTGAGGTACTGCAGCTATTTTGTTCTGTCTCAGGTCTCTCCATAAACGTATCCAAATCCTCCATACACTACTGGGGTATCACGGATGCTGAACTGATCTCACTCAAGGCTTCTGTCCCCTATAATTTTGTTCATCTGAGTGCAGGCTTCAAATACCTTGGATTCCAGTTATATATGGGAGCCTCCCCTCCGGAAGACTGGAAAAATCTGGTGGCTCACTTTGAAAAAAGGATAAACTTCTGGTGTACAAAATGGCTGTCCTTGGGCGGCCGTTACATCCTTATCAAGTCGGTCCTGGAATCTATGCACGTCTACTGGATGTCCCTGATAAAATTTCCTTCCAAAATCATTACTCTTCTGCGGAAACTCATCTTTAATTTTCTTTGGAATAGTCATCCTGGACATTTCCGTTTCCACCTGTGCAACTGGGCAGATCTATCAAAGCCTCGGAGGAATGGTGGCTGGGGGCTCATGAATTTGACCCTGTTCAATACAGCCCTCCTGGCAAATTCATTTTGGAGAGCTGTCTCCTTTGACAGTATTTGGCACCGTATAATAGCAGACAAATATATGTGCTCTAGGCCGCTTGATTGCTGGATCCACAAACCCACTTTTCAGATGAGATCTGCATCTTCATTCTGGAAAGGGTTGGTTTCATCTATTCCCGTCATACTCCATTGTCTTGTGTGGAATCCTGGAGATGGCACTGAGATCCGGATAGGTTGTGACAAAGTTTTAGGGCTGGGTGATCGGTCTCTCCTCTCCTTTGACTTAAGGGCTTATCTCCGGCAACAAAATCTTACACATCTAGCACATATAAAAAAACAGCCTGGTTGTCACTCCCTCCCTGGCAGATGGCTAGATAGTAGCGATTTACACTTAAGCTTTCCGTCTTCTATCGAGTGGAACAATTACATCTCGGCCATCAAAGAAGCTGGCATCACCCTTTCATCATGTCCTGATACACTTCGATGGGCCGGTGGAGATGCCACGGGAAAATTGACTGTAAAGAACCTTTATGAAGCACTTCTCAAACAAAAATACTATGAAGTGGATCGATCTTGGTTCACACTGATTTGGCGCTGGGAGATCCCCCTCAAGATCAAGCTTTTTATTTGGCTCGCTGGAAAGGAAAAAACGCTCACCTGGGAAATGCTTCGTCGGAAGGGTTGGGAGGGGCCAGGAATCTGCCTGCTCTGCAGCAGAGTGACTGAAGACATTCATCACCTATTGGTCTCTTGTCCCTTCACCCAGTTGGTGTGGACTCTTGTCCTCAGACATCTTCGGCTAACTGTTCTCTGGGAAGGCTCCTCTCTTTTTGTTAGCTATTCCAGGTGGCTGACCTTTCCCTCGGCACCTAAGTCATTACCGGCGCTTGTCTCTTGGCAGATTTGGATAGCCAGAAATCGGGCCATTTTCGATGCCCGTCCTCCTTCCCAGCATGAGATTTTTCAAAAAATCTTGGTTTCCATCAACTGGAAACAACCTTTACAAAAAGCTCCGAAGCTTGACACTTGTGATTTGCATTTTCTGAATGGCTACACAGTTTCCTGGTTCGATGGGGCTGCTCTGCCCGGTGGAGACTGTTGTGGGGCGGGGGGGTTTTCAAATCACATCCTTCTCGACTCACCTTTTGGTACTTAAACTGCGGTGTCGGTACAAACAACAAAGCGGAGTTAATGGGCCTCTGGACTGCCCTTTACCTTGCTTCTGTTTGGTCAATCAACCTTCTTCACGTCCTGGGTGACTCTCGCCTCATCATTGACTGGATCTCAAAAAAGTCAGACCTACAAATAGTCCACAACGAGAGATGGAAGGTAAAAGTGTTGGAACTATCAAAGAATTTCATTGATGTAAACTATCTCCACATCCCTCGATCACTCAACGCTGAAGCAGACGCCCTCTCTAAATTGGCATTAAAGGGTGTTGTTGGTCGCCTCACGGTCTTCCACAGGGACAGAGGTATAGAGAGTCCATCCACCTCATTTAACATATTCGAATGATGAGGGCGGTTTTTCCTTTCTCGGCTGGTGCCATGTGGATGAATTGAAGATTGATTTTTTTGTTCTCTCTTTTGACTGTTTATAACTTGACTGTCTTTGCTGGTTTGATCCCTCCCGGAAGGCGATATCCTCAGATTTCGGTTTTGAGGGCAGCACAGAATGTAAAAAAAATTATACCTTATATAAATTGGAGCAAATTTCTCTTGGAAAAAAACTCTAAGTTAGTCATCTGATTTTAGAAGGGGAAAATGATATGTTATTGGAAATTTCTCAAAGTAAGCTATAGCTTAGAAACTCTAAATTTTTTCTATGGTTCCCAACAACATTACTTTTTTAAACTGTGAACCTCTATCATCAAATCATTACCCTAAAATTATTCCTAATTTTATGAAAATTCATTCACAACAACCAAGTTGGGTCAAGTATGATATACTATCGCAAAGGTATTGAACAACCCTACATCATCACCTAACCTAAATTCATTCAAAATAGATCTGATCAATGAAATCATGTCTATGAAACCCCCCCAACCCCAAAAGACATGCAACTTGTGTAATTCGTAGACTAGGCATATGAACTCAAAATTGGGCAAATGAGGAGTCATAAAAAATCTTATTATGAATAATATAGGATATAGACATTGGATTTTATAAAAAAATAAGATAATTATTTTTATATTTTGTGCAACACTTTTCTCATGTGGAGCTTGCCTAATGATTGATGAAAGGGGTCAACATTAAAATTTTTTAAAAATGTGCTCACATCGGACGAAATATGACCTGATCAACTTAGACAAGTGCTTTATTGATATGGGAGGGTTTAGAAACTAAAATATAAGTCAGGGATGGTTCCCTAAATGTCAAAATATTGGTAGCTTGAAATAAGCCTAACAAGGTCAAACTTCTCAACTATTATCCATGATTGTAAGAGTCTTGAAACCCTTCGAGATCCTCTCACTCTTTCTATGAAATGTAATTCCAAAGACACAATATACCATGTCATTCTTGCAAGAATGTGATAAGTCTCTAAATGGATTATATTCTAAATTTGACATTTATTTACTATGAAAAATAATTATTGATGAGTCGGACATAAAGAAACTTAGATTTTTGCATCCATCTATGGTTTTGAATGAGGATTCCATGTTCAATGAAGAATTGAATAGATACATAGAATCTTTTATTGCTACTATTAACCATGAATTCGATGGTGCTACCCACAATGACCCCTTGTCAACCAAAAAAAAGGATGGTTGTGAGAATCTTTTACTTCTACTATTAGCCATGAATTTGATGGTGCTACCCACAATCACCCCTTGTCAACCAAAAAAAAGGATGGTTGTGAGAATCTTTTACTTCTACTATTAGCCATGAATTCGATGGTGCTACCCACAATCACCCCTTGTCAACCAAAAAAAAGGATGGTGGTGGGATGAAGAAGGATGGTGGAGAAAATAAAAAGGGAGAAGCGAATGATGATAAGAAGGGTAGTGATGAATCCAAAGGTGATAGCAAAGACAATAAGGGTGAATTGATCTCTAGATAAATTGGAGGTGCTTAGTTTGTATAAGAGATGGGNAAGAAGGATGGTGGAGAAAATAAAAAGGGAGAAGCGAATGATGATAAGAAGGGTAGTGATGAATCCAAAGGTGATAGCAAAGACAATAAGGGTGAATTGATCTCTAGATAAATTGGAGGTGCTTAGTTTGTATAAGAGATGGGTTTCTTTGGAGGTCCATGTTGGCGTTGTTGTTTTTGTGCATTCTATACATTAGCAAATAGTTAAGGAGCTACTCAACTTCCTAAATAAGTAGTTGAGGAGTTTCTCAAATTAATGCATGAATCACAACTAAACTCACACCAATAAGTGTCATTAGTTTTTACTTCTCAATGAAATTGATTATTGCATCCCAAGAGAGAGTGAAAATAGATAGTGGCAACATTATCTGACATGTCTGCCTTATTCCTTACATTACACCCAAACTTGAATACAACTATGGATGATTAAATGGTTTATAAAAGAATAAATATTTCTACTACATTCATTTGTTTTTGTATGTTATCTTTAATATTGAATGTTGTTAATGGTTTATTGTATTCATATTTGCAGATCTTCTAGGAATTTTATGGTGTTCATCCCACATAAGAAGAGTGGAGACAATTAGGAAGGGGACAAGAAGGATGGGGTAAGAAATAAGGGGGGTGGAGAAGAAGGAAGGTAGTGGCAGAGGGGATAAGAATGTTGGTGGTGGAAGAAGGAGGATGGTGGAGAAAACAAAAAGGGAGGAGGAGATGATGATAATAAAGGCAATGATGACCTAGCTACCTCCTCAACCTTATCTATATATACATTAAAATGTTGTAAATAATTGAGATTGACTACCAAGATTTTTAATTTAAGAAGACACAAATTTGTTACTCAATTATATGATCACTCATGTGAATAAAAGATAGATATAAGGCTATGGATCAAAATTGTGTTATGGGTAGGCCTGAATACTTAGGGAATTGAAAGATTGTGAATTGAGGATATAAAGGTCTTATCAATCCCACCAAAATCAAATAAGTTAATAGGGAATAATTCTTTAGCATGAATATAGGTTAAGTGGTATGTCATAATACTATGTACTTAGCAACAACTTGAATGGTGGTTGTTTTTCTTCTTCAATATAGTGTATTAGCATGAAATTTGAAGAGAAAATATGGGTTACATGGAGGATGTATGCTTGCCTAATTTTTACCATGATTTTTCACTTTAGGTTTTGCAGAATGAACTATTGTCAATGATCAATTTTTTTATCGAATATATTACTATAGTGTTAATATGATGTTAATAAAACACTATACATGTATATAGGAGACATTAACCCATCACAAACATGATGTAACATGATGCAAAAATGATGTCTATGATGCACGACAATTTTCAACAATGTGAATATGATGCAAAAATGGATAAACTAAAACACTAATTGATGCAAGAAAAAGAAAAAAAACATTTTTCAATATTTTTTAGTGTCAGGAGTTCGACGCAAAGTCAATGCAAAAATCACATCGCAAAATCCTAGTGCATGCTAGCAAACAAAATGAAAATGGAAAAGTAGGTTGTGGTGATGCAAAACAACGATGTTATAGACTTGTATTACAATAGTGTCCAAGGGAAAATAAATTGATAGAGGGAGGTAATAAAGAGACTGGTTTAAGATAGCCAAGGGATTGTGGGTTGGCATTGGGCATTGAATCTTAAGGCTAAAAGTATAAGACTAAAGACTAAAAGCATAAAACCAAAGACTCGGAATGAGAAGTCTATTTCTAGATCGAATGGACAAAGATGAGTGTATAATCCTATCCATGGGGAACAACGATTATCTTAGAGCCAAGATGCAATTTGCAAAATGTAGAAAAGGAGAAAGTATAAAAATATTAATCTAGGAGTGTATAGCCCATATTTGTAATCATTCCCGTGCATAAAAAGTGCCAAACAAAGGTCATTTCTTGTTGTTTTCCCAAATGGATTTCCATGTGTAAAACATTTAAGTTATGTATGTGTACATGATTGATTTCTTTAGCCATGCCTTTCGTTGTTTAAATTACAGCCTGCAAGTAATACATAGTGAAAATTAATATACAATGAAATACAAACAAGTTTTAAAAAAATTAATTTCTACAAAATTAATTAAGGTCCATGTCAGTGAATCATCTTGGCCATAGGTTCAATGATTATGAATCCCTTCATATGAGATATAAGATAACATTTCAAAAAACAATTAAGGAATGTTTACTTGATATGGAATTCTAATTTTTATTTTCTTATCATGTCCAATATTTTTAATTTTAAACTTTGGTTTGTGTCCTTAGTGCCTAATCATTTATTTTAAAGTCCAATTTTTATTTTTCATATATTGTGATTTATGGCATTGCATATTTCATACTTAGGTTAGTGAGTATAGAGATATGTATTTTATGTGAAACAACTATCCAAATATCCAAATTTACACTTTCCTTCAAATTCATCATTCTCACTATTTTATACACTTTCCACTAATTTTAATATATTAAAAATTTTATTTTACAATTCATAACACAAAATTTTATGTTATAAGATTTTATTATTTACATCAATTTTAATTTATTTTCACTATTTTTTTAAATATGTAATACACCTCCATACATTTAAAATCTTCTCATCCACAACTTCTCCTTATAATCTTCTCATCTACAACTTCTCCTTATACTAAAAAAAATACTTTCCATAAATTAATAAATTTATTGAACTTTATTAATTATAACACAAGAGTGAATTATTTAATCTCATCATTTTATATGAAAAAGTTAATTCTCATCCACAACTTCTCCTTATACTAAAGAATACTTTCAATAAATTAATAAATTTATTGAACTTTATTAATTATAACACACGAGTGAATTATTTAATCTCATCATTTTATATGAAAAAGTTAATTTTCAATTTTAAGAAAAAATGTTAAAGAATTTTAGCATATAAAAAATAATACATAAACATTTTTATAATTGTACCAAGAATAAGAAGGTGCATTTGGAGGGCAAGTGGTGACGTGTTTAATGATGAAGGTCTATAAAAATGATTTTTTTTGAAGGAAAGATAAACATATTATCAAAAATAAAATTCATAATTCCTAATATTTTAAACCTAAATGCTTAAATAGGATTTTAATCAACATATTATCAATAATAAAATTCTTACTGTTTTAATCATAAATGTTTACATAAGATCGTGCTGCGATTTCTTTTTAATGTCTTTGGATACTAAATCCCATCCCCACTTATAATCTTGTTTAATGTGTTGAATTGAATTTGTAAATTATTAATACCAAATACGAGGAACAACAGCGTTGTTGAATTGAATTTGTAAATTATTAATACAAAGTACGAGTAACAACAGATTTCCACATCACATTTCATTCAATAAGAGTTAAAGAAGTTATAATTGAATTAAAAATATATTATTTATCATACTGTTAACAAGAACATCTAAAGATAATACATCACACTGTCTACAAAGATGATACACACTTGAATCAACTGCCAAACTTCGAATATTGCACTTTAATTGACTGTGAAACTGCTAACAATCCCAACTTGAATCTTGTTCAGCAAGTAAAATGTAATATCCCCGGTAGAGTCTTAGTTGTAATTATGAATTGTAAACATGTTTGTTAGGCTGGTGAGCTGAGTTATAATAAGTTAGGAGGATTATGTGATGGTTAGGCCAGGAGCCTGTTTTGTATATGTAATTATGCAAAATCATTAATAAAAATATAAACATTGCTACGTGTAGACCGACCACGAAGAAAGAGTGATGGAGGACTAAGCTCCACTAGGTAGGGTAAGGAAGAGGGAACTGAGTATTGGGCCTAGGGGCTAAGCTAGGGGGCTTACCTCTAGAGGAATAATATTTTAATATTATTTCTTGAAGACTAAGGTGAACATGATATGTTTTTGTTATCCTAAGTTCTTGGAAAGTGGGACGTAGGCAAAATGGAGCACATGCAGCTCCAGGAAGACAAGTGTTGATGTGAGCTCATGCAGTTAAAAAGTTGAAGCATCAGCTGTGTTGGGGGGTTCGAGAGTCATTCTTCCATCCTCTGTCTGAGTTTGTCTGCCATTCTCCCATCTTGCACGTGAACCCGAGACCTCCGTTGTCTGACCTCTGCATACCCTCACACATCACTGAAACCAGAAATGGGGAAAGTCGTCCTGTGTTGTTTTCTGTGAAGCCCAACACAATTGTAGTCGCCTGAGTCGTGTTGTAACTTAGCGTTAGGTTGTTGCCTTTTTATGGGTGTCCATACCCGTTTTTCCCAGTTGTTGTTGTTGTTGCTGTTGTCTTTGATGTTGTTGTCACTCGTACCCTGTTGTAGCTGAGTCGAACACTGGTTGTCAAGCCTGTGAGCAGCTCTCCCATGTGAGAGAGTTCGTTGGGAAGTGAGTTCTCCTAGAAGGGAGTCTTGTAGCATCCATAGTACTCTAAGACTTCTGGTCCAGCCTGTTGTTGAAGCCCAAGGTAAGGAAGGTGTACTAGCTGATGGACTTGTATTAGTGAAGGTGTACCCTCCTGGGGTGGAGCAGGTGTGTGGGAAATGAGGGTCTGTGTGTTGTGGGCATAAATGGCTCCTGGGATAAAAGATCCTTCTCGTTGCTTTGTGCAACTTCCTTGTTGTCATTGCCAAGCCTAGAATTCTCTTGCCCAATGGAGTTTATGTTGATTAAGGTTGGTTGTCATTGATGTCAACCCTTGAAGAAAGCCCCGTAGCACAAAGGTTTGGGTAATGGACCCAAGATTGTTTGATGTAAATATGACTCATTATTGTTTTGTCATGGTTGATAAGAAGTAA
>SNQJ01S0068033.1:61407-88528 GCA_010110895.2 Picea sitchensis
TACACCACATATATAAAAAGTAATTTGAAAAAAACTAATTAAAATTAATATAAACAATAAAAACTTACAACTTAAAATTGAATTGTAAAACCAAACTATAAATCATTAAACAAACTCATCATAATTTATATCAAACTATGGAAAGTGTACAAAATCTTGAAAAGTATGAATCTAAAAAAACAACAAATTTCAACCATCATACAATGAATATACATATAATACTTGGATTAAATCTTTATATAGACTAGTTAGACATAAAATATGTCATGTATCAGATTACAAGGTATATAAATGGATATTGAAAATTAAAATATATTACTGGATATGGAAAATGTAAATCAAAAATAAAAATTGAGAACATAAGGCATGGAATAAGACATTACAAATCATAATTTAAGATTGTGTTAAGGGGATGTCTTTTACTTTTCATGAAATATTGTCTCATACATAGAGGGGAAGGAGCATTTTATGGGAGGACTCATTCTTGGCATAAAGAGAAACAAGGACATGAGGACATGTCTTTTCCTTCTTTATTTTAATAAATATGAATTTTTTATTATATTTTTAAAGAAAAAATCTAGCACAAAGAAAAACAAGGACATGTCTCCAAAGCCAAAGACCTGTTTCTGTCTTGCTTATTTGAATAAATAAGAAGTTTTTATTATATTTAAAAAAAAAAAATCTTATTAGAATTCAAAAACACCATATTTATATTTACAGCTATCACAAAGACAAAGGGCTTAAACCCTTCTAAATTCCTATAACACAAAAAAGTGGTGAAATTGTAAATAGGAATATAACACAAAAAAGTGGTGAAATTGTAAATAGGAAAAATAAAGGTTCATCTTCATTTGTAGATAATTTCATGGTCTTTTGTTGGCATATTATTCTATTAAAGTTAAACATGCTTACATGTTTCTATTAAAGTTACACTTACAAATTGTTACATAAAAAAAATAATCTTCTATTATAAAAAATCCAAGTGGTCTGTCATTGTTTTCTTAAAACTAAATATGCTTTTATTAATCTTATACCTAATAAATTGTTACATTTAAGGAATTAGTGATGAAGTGAGTATGATGTGGTCCCTTTGAATGTTATAAAAATGTTACAAGCATAAAATTTAATTTTGACGAAAAACTTTTCAAGTACTTTTCCATGATTTATGGATAGTAAAAAAGGTAATATGTCAATCCTGATTACCTAATCCTGAAAGAATCTACAAAGTTTAACTTGTAACCTCCTCAACTTCAAGAGATCTCATGTTTGACTTATAACTCCTTGATCTAATCCTTAAAACTATATGAAAATAATTATATATAGGCTATCACCTAATTCTATATAGTCCTTTAAGTGAAAAAAATTCATAAAAATAATCACATCAATGCTAATACATACAACATTGGGTTGATGGTGAATTATAAATATGTGTTAGAAAAAGAAGTGATACAAACTCATTTAATAATACATTTAATAATACTAAAAGACTTGATTAGCCAAAATTAATACATGGTGAATTAGGAGGCTTTGTATTATTATAATGTTACTGAATAGTAAATAAGGAAATTTACTCAGTTCAATTGGCTAGTGTTGTCTTGCTTGGGGAAGAGACCTCATAATTGTACCTTTAATGAGAATATTATTAGAAATATTGATGGTGCATAATTGATTAGAAAGTTTATGGTTGAACAAAGTTAATAAATATTTCAAATATTTTTTACATATTTTTATATCTTTAATGAGAATATTATTAGAAATATTGATGGTGTATAATTGATTAGGAAGTATATGGTTGAACAAAGTTAATAAATATTTCAAAATGCACCCACACTAATGTATAACAAATCAATATTGTGTTAATAAATATTTCAAAATGCACCCACACTAATGTATAACAAATCAATATTGTGTTGATGTTTCCAAATGGACTGACCTATGACTGGTACATGTGGTGAGCCAACTAGAATCAAAGACTAATCTCAAATTGGAATGATTTTGTTTATCACAATAACAATAAGGAATGAAGTAAATCATGGAATATATTGTAAGTAAAGGAGTCTACAAATAAGTTTAAGTTGATAGAAACAAAAAAAAATAAGTGTAAGTAATTGTTGAAGTTTAGATTGGTTAATAATTAAAGGGAAAAAGACTTAGGAAATATGTTAAGGAAGGGGGAGTGGGGAAATGGAACATGAGGGGAATGGTGTAGGATAGAGGAGGGGTAATGGTGGGTTATTGGAGGTGAGGGTATGGATTAGAGGTGAGGGTGAATATGCAGAGGTGAGGGGGAGGAGAGATGAGGAGGGTGAACCGCGATGAATATCGTGGAAGTGATGAAATATAAGAAAATGGCTGAGTGTAGTGGAACGGTCGAATGTGTGAGAGGTGGAGTGGAGAGATGAGTAGGAGATAAGTGAAGTATGAAAAATTATAAGTATAAAAAAGAACGAGAGGGAGTGTAGTGAGGAAAAGGGGCATGGGATGAGTAAAATGATTCTAAGTATGAGAAAGTGTGCTCGACGAGTATAGAGTGGAGAAGAATATAAGAAATAGATTAAGTTTAAGTTATGTAAGAGAGTAAAAGAATAAGATTAGGAGAGGAAAATAAGAAATAGATTAAGTCTTAGTTTAAGTTGTATAAGAGAAGAGAGTAAGTAAAGAGATAAAAAAAAAAGTTTTAAGTATGGAAAATGGGAGAAAAAGGTTGAAGTATGGAAAATGGGACAAAATAGTGTGGACTTAATAAAATAAAACATGGTTTCAAAAATTGAGCATGGTTTCAAGAATTCCAAAAAAATAATGTGGTTTCAAGACAATGATTATGGTTTCAAGTAAAAATAGTTTTGTTGCTCATGGAAGAAGCACTCTTTGGGTGGTTAGACAAAATACTAGATATCTTGAGTATATAGATTTGTATTTTGAATCCACAAAATGTGTGATGAAGATGAGATAGAGGGGCATGCCATGAACTTATGATTGTTTAAAAGTTCTTTCTTCTGATAATTTTTTTTCTATTATTCCAAGCGTAGGAAATCAAGGTGACCAATTTTTTGATTAGCAACTGGCTCCATCTATGGGACAATGACCCCTTGTAGGTTGATGACAATACCATAATCTAAAGACCGAATACCTTCTCCATTGGGCTATGGAGTCATCTTCACAATGGATTCTTGTAATTCCTCCTCCATGGAGTTATCTTCAAATATCACCTCCACTTAGCAACTACTTTGTTATGCAAAAATTGGATTGAAGCAACAAACTTATGTAGAAAGAATATCTACCTATCCTATCCTACTTGGAGGAAAGAGACACTTTTCAAGTGTAGTCAGATTTCCAATGGAGCCATTCAAGCATCCAACTGATCTTGTGGAATGAGATCAAGAATTGGGGAACATATAGAGGTTGTTATCAAGGCGTCAAGAGTATGATAAAAAATACTGAGGTAAAACTGAGCTAGATGTGACCAAAATATGATTGCATTGCTTGGCCAACAATGCTTTGGAACCATGATTCAATGAAATCAATTCTTGGTTGCTCAAGAATGTTGTTGTCTTCGATTGGATGAGGAATTTCCAATCTGAGAATACTTTCATCTTTCTNAATACCTTCTCCATTGGGCTATGGAGTCATCTTCACAATGGATTCTTGTAATTCCTCCTCCATGGAGTTATCTTCAAATATCACCTCCACTTAGCAACTACTTTGTTATGCAAAAATTGGATTGAAGCAACAAACTTATGTAGAAAGAATATCTACCTATCCTATCCTACTTGGAGGAAAGAGACACTTTTCAAGTGTAGTCAGATTTCCAATGGAGCCATTCAAGCATCCAACTGATCTTGTGGAATGAGATCAAGAATTGGGGAACATATAGAGGTTGTTATCAAGGCGTCAAGAGTATGATAAAAAATACTGAGGTAAAACTGAGCTAGATGTGACCAAAATATGATTGCATTGCTTGGCCAACAATGCTTTGGAACCATGATTCAATGAAATCAATTCTTGGTTGCTCAAGAATGTTGTTGTCTTCGATTGGATGAGGAATTTCCAATCTGAGAATACTTTCATCTTTCTATGACCCTTCATTTAGGTAGAATAATATGTTTTCCATGTAATAAAAGCCAATATTAATAAGGCCTAGTAATAAGGAAGAATAAGTCAAAGGTAAGAAGACTTAATAAAAGCTTCTGCTTCTAGAAGATATTCCTCTAGATTGTTCTTGTAGTAAATAGATTTAGTATAAATACGAGTTGAGGGCATGATAAGTTTTGTCTAGAGAATTATTGTAATAGAGCTTTGCTCTGCTGGAGGTTTCCCCCTTGAAGAGGCAAGTAAACATTGTTTCCTATCAAGAAAGGTATTATTTTGGTGTTGTGGTTCCATATAATTCATTGTTCCGTTGTTATTCTCTGTAGTATTTCCGTTATTTGTTGCTATTCCGTTGTTATTCTCTACAATATTTCTCTTTTCTACTATTGTAATAGATATGGTACCTAACAAGTGGTATCAAAGCACTTTCCTTAGTAGAAATTGTGGGTATTTTTTTTCAAGGTAGAGACATATTCTGACGTCTTAAAGCTACAATGATATGTCGTTCAATGCATAAATCCGCGGTCGGGGAAGCATTCATGCAAGAACTACAAGTGGTACTTAAGCGCACATTATTGGCCACTCTTGTAACCCCTGTTGGTACCCCTTCGAGTGGTAGTGCATTAGACAACACTTGTATACAGACTAGCCTAGATATCCTAAATCCCTCCGTAGATAAACCAAATGACTACCTGACTGCTACAGTGCCACCGAGAAAATCACTTGGGAAGATACTCTCTAGTACCTGGGTAATCGGATAGTATGACTAAGGGTATGATTTAGCCTCCTTAGTTGGTTCCCTGAGATATTGGGCCAAGTAACACTGTTTGACCCCTCTCATATACCAAAGAGATATAGCACAGGGAAAACCTTTATCTGTAGGCACCCTAAAAACCCTAACCCTTGGGACAGAAACAAAACAGAACAAGAAAAAATAAGATCTATTGTCGTGCAACTTTATCGTTTGCATTCTGGTTCTGAAATTACTACATATTTCTTCCTGTTAAGAATTTGGGCATTTCTAAGAATTTGGGCATTTCTCCACTGTAGTATTATTCAGTTCGGAGTATAAATCTGTAGGAGTATAAAAAAAAGAGTATGGGGCCTTCCCATACCCATATTTGATACCTATCCCATTGGACTCCTCTTTTTAGTCTAATCGCAATAATACCTATCATTTTTCAACTTTTGTTTCTCTCTGTGGTCTTGACCCCCTTATTTGGGACCTACTCCATTGTATTCCCCTCTTCACCCTCATCAACATGATACCCTTCAACCATAACCTCTTTTTCTGTTTGGTCCCACTCACCCCTTTCCGGTTCCCCCTTTCAGCCCACACCCATAGCCAAGACCTTGAAGCCTGCCTCAATACCTTGTCATTTGATTTCTCAGAGACCCAGAAGGAAGTGCGGAAACTAAGTGCCATTATTACCATTGTCAGTAACAAAATGTATTCCGTGATAGACACAAAAATGGAAACCCTAAAGTAGGACCTCTCTACCCAGCTTGAACCCTTCACTGCCCAGATCTGTGCCAAGCTAAATATTACTGGAGACCTTACCTCATCTAACCAATATTCCCCCCCCAAAGGTGAGACTTCCTCCAATTCCCAGAATTTTCAGTCTCATCACTTTCAGCGTGACGCACACCTTCCTATAGTGGATGTGAACAGATTTGATGGCTCGGATCCCACGGCTGGATAACTCAAATGGAACACTATTTTTTTTTGTACAACATTATTGATGAGTTGGCCAAACTCCGTGATGGTAGCTGCACCCACAGGCATGCCCGCTCACACAGGATCTTCTTCTTCACACGGCCTGAAGAACTCAAATGTTCTTCTAATTCCCTATCGGGAATTTTTCCTTACCCACAACAACTCTTCAAAAGATCTCCCTTAACGGTCGGGAAATCGGAATTCGCGATGTCGCGAATTCTGTGGTCACGTGTTTTGTGCCTCACGATTCCCCGAAATCCGATGTGAGTCAACGTTGACCTTTTCCCCTTGCTATTGGGGTTTCTCTTATCGCGATTTCTCCACTCGCGATGTCAGCAAATGGAATTTTCAAACTCCGAACCCCGACGTGTCGATTGTCCGATGCTCACGTGGGTTGACTATTCAACGGTCCCGTCACCTCTATCGGGACTTCGGATTTTGCAGGATTGCGAATCCCGATGTCGATGGTTTTGGGACTTTACTTTCCCCGAACTCCGATACTGTGCCACCTGTCCTCTACTCGCTCCTGTGGTCCCACTGTCCTTTTCCTGTCAGGATATCGCGTTTCACAATTTCAAGCTGCAAGAATTTCCTACCTACGAAATCTCCGATGCTTTGAACCCCGACTTCCTGGGATCTCTTGACACGCGTCCTCAACAATGGGCGGCTCAGGGCTCGTCGGGATATCGCCTCTCGCGATATCGCGACTCTTGTTGCACAAATTTGGAGCTTCGACTTGTGAATCCCCGATACACGATGTCACGTGTAGAGCTGACGGCCCTTGTGACTCGGGATCGATGGCTCTACCCCTCCTGAGCTTTAACCTTCGGACGTTCTTGCTGTAACCTCCTTGCAGCTCCACAAGATCTAACAGCTCTCGGAACTTCGCGAAATCTCCTCAGAGGATTTCGACTGTCCGTTCTTCCTTATGCAATCCACGAAATGAGGAAGTGTCTCTCCACGAGACTCATTCACATGCTCACCAACCTGCAACTTTTCCCTCAGACTTTCAATAGCAGCTTCCCCGCACTTATCCTTCAGTGAATTCGAAGGCCTACTCCTCTTGAGCTTTTCCATGACTTCAGTCTTCTTGGAAACCTCTTGCACGCACTCCTTGCAGTAACCCTTCAACCTCGACTGAGTGTTGAAGTTCCTCGACTCTGCGCACTCCTTGCACGGCACTGTGCCTAACTGCACCTTCGAGGAAATGAGAACAAAAGCTATCTCTAATTGAACCCTTCTGTCAACGTACTCCTTGCAGACAATTCGACTGCACGCCTTGCAGGAATCCTCTAGCTCAATTAGAGAAACAATTGAAACTCATTCACTCTTCCTCTTAGACTTCAATCCCTCCATGAAATCACATACACAACATATAAAAGCAAATGTATGACAGGAAGAAAACATTCATGAGCATAACATCAATACACAGATAAACAACACAAACCATGAATTTGAATCAAAGCTTTCTTCTATTAATTCAAATGCATGTACATGGGGTGTTCTTCCTACAGTTCTCTGCATGCTCTTCTGCTCTTTTTCAGAATAATCTTACAATGTACAAATGAGGGTGTCTATATCCAGTCTCCCTCCTGCATTGCAAAGCTATCAAATCTAGAATTAAATTCTTATCTACCAGCATTAACTATATTAAATGCCGACTATCTACTAAAGGACAAGAGCTATCCGCTCAAGGTGCATTACAATATACAAAGGTGCCTCTTCTTAAATGATTTCATTTAAGATCACACACAATTTCAAAGCATTCTTTTCAAAATTTGTGCTGCTTGTCCAGCTGTCCTCCGCTTCCGCTCTGGCTCGCTTGATGTGCTGGCGATGCTCCTGCATCACTCCGCTATGGTGTTCTCCATCTAGATCAAGAACATTGGTAATGGTTGCAACGAAGAAAAAATACCCGCGAAGGATATGTGTTTTGGACACACTTTTTTATAGAGATTTATGAATTCTTTGACACTGACACCCACCATTTAGGCCATTTGACAAAGTTGAAACAATCTGGCACATTGGAATACCTTATTGTTGCTTTTGAGCGCTTGGATTTCTGCACAGAGGGCATGCCTGATGCTTTTTTCTGAGAACGCTTTATCAATGGTTGTTGGTTAACTATCTTACTTACTCTTCTATTTTGTCTGAGTTTATTGACCCAGGATTCATGTATGTTTGGGTTTCCAACAAAGGCTCTAAAACTATCGACCCTCCTGGTAAACCAGAAGGCAACACAACGCCCAGAAAACCTTGTGCAGTCTCACCCAAGATAGCTTTAATGGGTGGTTGTAATACTCAGGTGTTTACAACCTAAGATTGAGTGCGAGATATGAGAACTGTAGATTGAACCATTATTATAACTTGTAAACGCAATATACTGTCACTGAAGTATACATAGGAAATATAGCAACTCATTCATTAACTTAACAATAACTATTGAAAATATGATAAAGATATGCATGCATTCATCACATAACATAGATGTTATTGTGGTTCACCCCCTCCTGGGCTACGTCCAAAAAGATTTGGCTCTCAGCTCTTTTATTATAGTATTTCCGCATCTACAGCGCCATGCGCATTACAATCCTTCACAATTGAGTAAGATCTATATGAGGCAGACTAGATCACACCAGGCTCCTCAGCCTACGATCTAACCCTCAAGATCTACCCTCCTTCGTCTTCTCTAGCTCAACAACTTACACAAAATAGATCATACAACAAAATATTACATATCGCAACAACTCATCGATAACTAGCTAAACTCGATAATACTTCGAGTCGACAACAACAATAATCAAAACCCCCCTATGATACCTAATTATCGATATTTATACATTTTCTGGCTCTTCAGCCGTTACAATACATTACCAAAACCCTAACCCTACCGTTGTTAGATCTTGCCTGCATGCGCGAGTGATGTTCTTCCTTCCAGCTGTCACTTTCCTCTTGCATGCTTTCTTTCCCAAAATCGCCTTTCCTTTCCACTCTGGCCTGCTTCCAACAGGCCCCCAACACTGACATGTGGTGCATACCGAGGCACCTAACACAATTCTTCGATCTCCTGGTGGCTGCCTGGAACTTCTCTTTGAGCTCTGCTGCTTGTGTCTGTGCCTTCACAGTCTTCTCCTTGAGTGTGTTCACTACCTGGATTGCAATTTCATCCTTGATCAATTCTACGCACTCTGCTTGGGTCTGTGCCATCTGTGTCTTGGCTTCCTCTGCTTGTGCCAGGACTTCTGCTTCCCGCTCTTGGAATGGTTCCATTTGAGATTGACACTCCTTCTTCTCTATTTGCACAATGGCCAGTTCTGCTTGCAATTTCTTCATGTCCCGCGTCCCTTTGAGGCGCTCCATGATGGACATTTTCTTCTGCCTCTGCTTTAGGTCTTGGATAGTTGCACTTATCCTTTCTTCCTCCTTGTTCCACTTCTGGATCTTTTGATCATCCTCCAGCTTTGTCCAAAGTTGTGCTTCATTTTCGAACAAGTCAGCTACTGTGCTAACTTGTTGCTCTATCTCCTGCAGTTGTTCTACTGCTTCGTGCTTCCTTTTCTCCTTCACTTCTGGTGGAGTAGTGGGTGTGAGATACTCTTGGACATTCCTGATCTCCTTTTGATATTGATCGATTGCCTGTGCAATCTGATCAATCTTTTCTTCTACTGCGATTTCTTCCACATGTGCGGTCTTTGGAATCCTCTCGTATGTTCTTGCCACTTTCTGCTCCAATCCATTCGCGCGCTCCCTCTCCTCTTGGGTCTCCAACTTATCCTTCTTATATATTATTTCCAGCGCATCTCGCTTCGCTGTCACCACTGCAATTTGGCTAAGTCTTTGTGTGTGAGAGACTGTACCTCGTGGTTTACACTAACCTGCAACTTGTGTAGTGCCTTGGATGGCATCCGCATCAATACCAATTGGATCTGGCTTAATTCCTTCAGAGGTGTCTTCCCCACTATCTCATCCATGTGCAACATACTGGGTGTGATGTGGAATGTTGCGTTTGGTTGCAGTATGGTATGGAATGGATCTCGCTCTCCTTCTTCCAATCTTTCCTCTGTTTGCGGTGCCGATGGATTTGTTCCCTTGCTGTTACTTGCTATGTGTAATTCCCCAATTTGCTTGAGGAACCGTCACATGTCTGCTAGCTCCTCTTGGATCCTACCCCTGTGGTGTGCAACATTGTCAAAATCCTTAGCTAGACAATCCTGGACCATTAAGGATATCATTTCCCCATCGTCATCCATGATCATATACTCTGGAAGTGTTATTTGTTCCTTAGTTTTCTTGCACGCACCTCTTGTCTGTGTGGCTGGCCTCTTGTTCCCCTTGGTTTTTGTGATTTGGGATTTGGCACGGTCCCTTGCACTGCCTCAACTTGTTTTTGTTGTACTTGAGTTGACTGTGTGGTGTTCTTTTTCCCCTTCTGAGTCCCTGTCTTAGATGACCCTTCATTTTTTCTAGTTTGTCTTTGTCTGGCCCGTCCTCCATTTCTTGGGCACTTGGATTTCTTGAGGCTGTGTTTCGCCTTGCCCTGACTCTTCTTCCGCTATCCTTTCCGACAATTCTTGGGTAAGGACTTAAATCTTCCACTCTTCCTCCCAATATTTGATCACCATGTCGATGTTGCCCTCTGTGATACAATAGCGCATCTGTAGACATTGTTTGTCAAGATCCTTTCACGCCTATATCCACATTGTGTGGCATGTAGCCTTGAAGTTGGTGATGTCCTGATATCGCGTGACAACCTATGGTGTGATCCTCCACATGTTGGAGATGGCTTCCTGTAGGTCGCGTAGGTATCCTTCAAATATGGACCCGTTCATTCTTTTTTGTCGAGCATCCGACGTGGCTTTCAACAATAAGTATCTTGCTCCCTAGTTCAGCTTGAGTCTGGTACAAAAAGTTACATACCTTCATTCTCTCCATCCCATAAAGGATATTAACATGATTAGCCATGAATAGTGAAACTCTGTTCCTAGATCCTGCGCATCCTTGCAGTCATCCAGGAACAAGTTCAAGAGATATGGTGCCCATATCACTATGGTGCCCTTGGTGCATTGAGCTGCAACCACGACAACCCCAGATGGAACTTCCTCTATGCGGAATTTTCTCAGCAGCTTACAGGCTAGTATTTTTGCGACCATCTGTGTTGTGACATCATTGATCCTCTTGATAATGATTCCTCGTGTTCCCCTGTCAGTACCATACTTCTTCTTCATCTCTTTCGCTAATGCTTTCTCCCTGGCTTTGTCATCCATAAATTGCGCTGGATCCATGCCCTGGGATGGAAATATTGTTATGTTTGCAATAATTTCTACGTCTATCGAGACGAGATTGTCCAACTAGATATCTCTAGCATGTATGACTTCTAACAACTGTTTGACACACGCTCCTGCGTACTGACCTCGACCAAAATGTGGTAGATACAACAAACCTAAGATTCCTGTTTTCTCCAACCCTGTTGCCCAATGGAGTGGCTGATCAATTAGTTCCCCAACTGAATTTGTGTCCACCGTCTCCATGTACACTCTCTTTGCAAATTACAAAAACTTGTCTATGTTTGCTACATCGTGGTCTGAGTATTTTAGCTTGTCAATATGACCCAACAAGTCTGATTCCACTCGTAGCCCATCTGGTATACGTGGTAGGACGATTGCTGTGATTGGTTGCTTGCGAGGTTACCTAGATACCTGTTGCTTGTCTTTCTTCGGCGGTGGTGGATGGCTCGAAGTTCCAGTGGCTCCTAGTTGTGTTTTAGAGTACCATTCTGGCCAACCTGTGACGTCCTCTACTGTTCCTTCCGGTGGGTGATCTGAGATAGTGGTTTTAGACTCGTCTGGCTCAACTGTTGCTTCCATATTTGGCACCGTTCCATTGAATCTCAGGGTTGCTTCGGTGTTCTCTGGTTGCGCCTCCTTCAGGGTTTCAGCGTCTTGGTTCTGCGGCTCCTGTATTTCTGCTGGTATATCTATATTCATGCTCTTTGGTGTTAGCTATTGGGTTTCTTCCACTATAGGTGTAGGGTTTACCGGTGCTGTGTCTGGAGATGGGCTTTCGTCGATATTGAAAATCTCCGATGACTGTTTTTCACTTTCTTCCAACTGTACTAGTGACTTGGTTTTAACTCTGGTTTTCCTGGCAGTTTGGCTCACTTCTGTTTGCTTTGGTGGTTCCATGGTGGTGAATGTCGAACGTTTTCTGAATTTGAATGGTCTCTATGACTTCTATGAAATTGACTCTGTGCTCCTTAACCTCTATCGCTCTCTGTCTGCTCTCCTTTCGCAAATGGACTCTTATAGGCTTCCCATGAAGCTTGTCAAGGATGATTCCTTAATTACGGGTTCAATGCACCTCTGATTGTTTCGTACTT
The DNA here is from genome assembly GCA_010110895.2 of Picea sitchensis. NCBI lineage: Eukaryota > Viridiplantae > Streptophyta > Pinopsida > Pinales > Pinaceae > Picea > Picea sitchensis. Next base: position 73,590 of record SNQJ01S0068033.1, read on the forward strand.
GCCATTACTCTGCCTTGCCATCTCCAGTTGGCGCGATTAATGTGGTGTCCCATCGGTCCTTTCCGTCCTTTAATTCCGTCTGAATCTATCTTTTCATACTTCTTTTGTCATTTTTCCTTTTCCCGCTTGTTTCCATTGTGACCTCTCCATTTTCCTTCTCCTTGCCGAGTTTGTGTTCCTAAGTATGCATGCCCTTTCTTCTTTTGGTGTATTGCGCCTCTGTTGGTACTGTTTAAAGCTCTGTGTTTTTATTTTTTTTACTGCGTGGTGGATAGTCGACTGTTCTTGTATAGATTCAGTCGGCTCCCATTGATCATCCCTCTAAGTTTTTCGCCTGATAAGTCTCTCAACTGTACAACTCCTCCATCTGTGACATATTTTACCTCGTATGGTCCTACCCAATGCATTCTGAGCTTTCCTGGGTGCTAAAACGATTTGCTGTCATACATCAATACTAAATCTCCTTCCTTGAAATTTTTCTTCTTGATGTGCCTATCATGCCAAGCTTTGTCCCTCGCTTTCTGAACTTGTTGGTGGAACCCTGCCAAGATCCAATCTTCTTCCATAGTCATTAACTAATTCAGTCTCTTCTGTACTACACCTCGTTCTGTCATATGTGTAATTGCTGCTATGCGCAATCTTGGTACTAAAAATTCTAATGGCACCACTGCTTCGTGGCCATAGACTAGTTTAAATGGTGTGTGCCCTGTCAACTTTTTTCATGTAGTCCTGTAGGCCCATAATACTGCTGGTACTTTAAGGTCCTAGTCGTCCCTGTTGACATTACAGATCTTTGTCAGCACGTTCTCCAGGATTTTTTTAAAGGATTCCACTATGGCATTCGCCCGTGGGTGATATGGTGTGCTATTCTGATGATGGACTTCAAACTCTTCAGTCATAGCGTTGATGGTGCTGTTTATGAAGTGCGTGCCTTAGTTGCTTATTAAAACTCTTGGGCATCCAAATCTATTGATCACTTGTTCAAATAAGAAGTGTGTTGTTGTTTTTGCGCTGCAATCTTTCACTAGTGCAACTTCTTCCCATCTTGTTAGGTACTCCGTCATGGTGATAATGTACCTAGCTCTCGTTCTTCTTGCTGGTGGGTTGATTGGTCCCACAAAGTCTATTTCCCACTTATTGAATGCCTACAATGTTACTTTTGGTCGTAAGGGCATCTCGTCCCTTCTGTTGGGTTTACCTACCCTTTGACAGACATTGCATCTTTGACAATACTCCTTTGAGTCTCTGTGAATCGTCAGCCACCATAGTCCTATGCGCAATACCTTTTGCATGGTATCTTTGCTTGCATAATGTCCTCCTGCTATTCCCTCATGGGCTTCTATTAGCACTCTCGATCTTTCTTGTTCTAACACATACCTTCGTAAGATGCTATATGCACCCATTTTGTATGTGTCCTTCAATCAGTTGATAGTCTGCAACCCAGACTACCAGGTTTTTCTTCTGCGCGGTGTTATATTGTTGTGGCACAGTACCTGTGCTCAAGTACTAAATGATATCCATGAAGTATTCATCAATGATTTGAACTGAGAATAACTTTGCATATGGAAAGTTGTCTTCTAAATTCATAGGTTCTTCTCCATTTGTGACTCTTGATAGGTGGTCAGGTCCTGCATTCAATTTTCCTGGATTGACTATTACTTATTCTCCCCCCCAACATTGTCTTGTTGACTAGGTATGTCAGGGATGAGTGATCTATAAACATCTTAAAGTGTTTTCCCAGTAGATAATGTCTAAACTTTTGTAGTGCGTAGACCATAGCTAGGCCTTCCCTTTCTATAGTGTTATAGTACTGCTCTGATTTTGATAACTTTCTTCTCGCAAATGATATCGGATGATCCAAGTCTCCCACTCCTGGCTGCGCTAAGATGTCTCCAAGTGCTATGGCTAATGCATCTACATGCACGTGGAATGTCTTCTCCCAGTCTAGAAATACTAATATTGGTGCGGTGACCATATTTTTCTTCAGGGTATCCAGATGATGTTGGCACTCATCGTTCCACTAAAACTTTGTATCGTTTCTTAACAACTTTTCCATTGGTGCAGTTATCTACGCGTACCCTTTGATAAACTTCCTGTAGTATCCTGTATGTCCCAACGTTGCTCTTAGCTGACAGACTGTTTTTGGTGGTGGTAAGTTAACAATTACTGCATTCTTTGCAGGATCTACTAGCAATTTTTTTTTTGCATACGATATGGCCCAATAGTATCCCAAACAATGTTCCAAATATGCATTTCTTTATGTTCAGTGATATCTAGCAATATATGCATCTTTCTAACATCAAGCGTAATACTTCTACATGGTCTTTCAACAAACTGTAGACTGTCCAATCGTCTAGGTATACTTCGAGAAACTAGTGGATGAATTCCTTAAATGCAACGATGACTACTCTGGAAAATATTACCGGTGCATTCTTCAATCCAAATGGCATGAATGTGTATTGGTAGGATCCCCATTCTATCACAAAGGTGGTCTTGTATTTGTCTTCCTGTGTTTATCTTGATCTGATGGTAGCCTGAGAATCCATCAATGAATGTGTAAGCTTCATGTCCTCCTACGTTCTCTAACACTTCAACCGTGAAAGGTGTAAGGAATGGGTCATGTAGGCATGCATCGTTCAACTTCCTCAAGTCGAAACATATCACGATCCCTCCTTGTTTCTTGTCCTGCACGACCATTGGGCTTATCCATTCTGATTCTTCAATTGGTTCTATGATTCCGGATTTGAGCATCCTGTCAATCTCATCTTTGACTTTCTACTTATATACTGGGTCCAATCTGTATGGTCGCTATCTGATTGGTCTCGCTTCAGGTCTGAGTGGTATCTTCATTTCTCCTAGCTCTCTGGCTATGCTATTCATCTCTATAAATGTTGTGGTAAACAAGTCGCTGTACTAGCAAAATAACTCTGTTATGCTTTCCACTATTTACTCATCCCAGTAATCTCCAATGCTGGCCATTTTAGGATGCTACACTGTCCCAATATTGAATTTATTTACCTTGATCGACACGGCAATAAATTCTGATTCTATAGGTGGTCCCTCCACTTCTCTTTCACCTTCTGATTCTTCAATCTAAATATCACGCAGATTGTCTTCATCCGGTGCTTCCTCTTGCACATGGTAACAAGACAACAGTTCCTTGACTGTCTATCTATTCCGCTGTTGTTCTTCTGTTATGAGTTCGACTTCTGGTCCCTTGATGAATATCTGTTGTAGACCCTCTACCTCAGAAGGGTCTATGATCTCTCGATCTTTGGATCGTTCTCTTTCCTGAGCCAAAATGGCTCTCTGGTCCCCCGCTGGAACCTCTTGAACAATCCATAGGTCCCTTTAATTCCTTGACATAGGCCTTGATAAAAGCCTATGCACGTGCTCAATCCTTTGGCGCCATTCCTCTTTCTGAAAAAAAAATTCACGACGGGCACTAACCACTCTAACTAGCCCCTCCCTCTAAGCGACCATGGGTTGTGACCGCATGCCTAACCCACAAAGGGTGCAATCACATTTTGTGATATCATATATTTCTACATGTGAGCTCTCCCCAACTCCCTGTCCTCTGAAATGTTGAACCCCGAAATGGGGCCTAGCTCCACAACTAGCTCCTCCCCTATCTCCGGTGTGTGACCCTTCCTTCATGCGACCATGACGCTATGAACATGGCCTACACCCTAAAGGTTATTTCAAATTTCATGATTTTGTGCGTGTGGGTGCAATGTAAACCTAGCACTCCAATCCCCGAAACCCCGAATCCTGATCCTTCTCCAGACCAGATCTAACGGTCCTGCATCCTCCTCGATCAATGACCATGATCGTTTCGCAGTTTTGCGAGTCGAGACTTCACATCTCACGACTCCTCCTTCCTTTGAGCTCCCGAATCTCTAAATGCCGAAAAGGGATTAATCAGGCTTTGGCTCTTCCCTTCAACTTTCGTCCACGTGACCCTGTCCTATGACCTGGGGCCAACCCTTTAGTCGTGTTGCGTTTCACGAGATTGGAACGCGTCCAATCCTTCCTCCTCGAAAACCCTTCCTTTCCCTTTCAGATCCCTGAAACCTGGAGACCCGATAACATTTGGATCTACGATCCAAATCCTCCACTTAATCAACGACCAAGATTAAATCCTGATGATTTTCTTTCGGGGTTTTTGGCAGAGTCTTCACCTCCCAACTCTCGGTGACCAAACTCCTGACAATTTCCAGATCTCTGCCACTTGTCACCCCAGATCCAAGGGATGGAGTGATTTTGCGACTTCAGTGATCGTGAATCCTCACGCTTACCTTCTCCTCTTCTTTCCCGAAGTCCAAAATCCCGATGGTTTCTGGATCTTCGACACCTGTCCTTCCATAATAAATGACCTCGATTCCTTTTGCGAATTTTCGTTTCGTGAAGTCTATAGAATCCTCCTCTGGTCCTTCAATACCTGATTCCATGAAATATGTGGATCTCCGCCTCATGTCCTCCCGACGATGGACAATCATGATGTGTTTTTGGGACTTTGCCAAGTCCTCTCTCCTCCGCTTATATGAGGGTTAAACCTCATGCGCCTTCTCATGGATCTGATAGCTATCGCCCCTTTGCGCTAGATCCGAAGGTTGTCATCTAATATCCTGCACACTTCTCCTACGCTGTCTGGACGTGCACTCCGACAGTCCAGATCTCATCTCTCTCGCTGATCTGACGGTAGCTGTTTCTTCTCTTGAACTTGCGCTTCTTCTTTCCCTAGGAATATTTCCGTGTTTGAAGGTCTCGGCCTTCGATGCTTCTCTTCAACCTTTCTAAAGGTTCTATCCCTTATGAGCTTTTTCCTCTTGGAGATTTACTCCTGCACACACCTTGCGTTCGAGAATCTTGAATAGCTCAAATTCAAGAATTTGTCTTAAAAAGAAAACTCCTTACGCCCACCTGGCGTTCTCCCTTGTTGTTCCTTCGAAACTTGGCCACTTCTAGGCTCTGTGCACTCCTTGCATGTGTTTGATCTCCTCCTCGAGCTTCAAATGCTCAGACCTCAAAAGATCTCTATATCTTCCACCCTTTTGAAGAGACGAAAGTGCCCTCCTAGCAAGTTTCTGCTCAAGCACGCCGTGCTAAGCCAACAGAGTGTTCAACAACTCTGTTCCTCCCGAACTTTATAAAGAGTTCTTACTGTGCACTTCCTTGCACTTCTACAGATGAAGATTCAATGCTATCCCTCTTGAAATTTCCCAAGGTTGTCTCACCTCTGTCAACGCACACCTTGTAGACTATGTGCACTCCTTGCACTTGAAAACTCCAAGACCAGAATAAATTGAAACTTATGCAATGCTTCACCAGTTATGCATTTAAAACATGAAATGCATAAAAACATATAAACATCAAACACATAGTATGCAGGAAAATCTGCTTTTCTATTAATCTCCGTGCATCTATACAATGCTTACAAAGATTGGATTGTAACAAGTCTTAGTTATATCAAGTTCTCTTAGAAATTCTAAGACCTCCTAAGGCCTTTATACCCAGACCTCTCTAAACAAGATCTCCTCTTCTTCTAACTCTCTATTCCGAGTCCTAACATTCCCTTTACAAAACGAGGGCTCCCATGAGCTTATCCTCATCACCGTCTCTGAGCTATCGCTATCATAGAGTAGCTCCATACCTCTACGAATTCATTCCATAAATGAATGTCCAGGCCCGACTATGACCTGGACCTGCTACAGGTAACCATTTAAGGAAACCCTAACCACTACCTGTACAAAGGCATGGTCCGACATTTATCATCCTTACAACCATTTATTACATTTCAAATTTTAGAATTGAGAGGGCTGTGCCTCTCCCTTTCTCCATTAATGCGCGTTGAATGTGCTGGTTGGCTAGCACGTTGTTGATGTGGAGAGATGCTCCTGCATCAATATCACTCCTCTTATCTTTTTAAGAGTGGCATATATGTTGGGGATGTCATGCTCGAATGAGAAAATGACTATAAAATTCTGTTGCAATGTCGTCCAGGTCGTAGTTCCTTTGTGCAATTTCTGGGCTGTGTACCAGTTTGTTGGTATGCCCTCTAAAGTGTGTATGAAATGACGAGGCCATTCTTCTGGGGGTGTCATTTTCCACAACGTTTTGTACTCCTCCAAGTGTTCTGCTGGTGCCCCTTGTCCATCATACTTCTGTTGCTTGTTGTTTTTCTATTCTGCGCCGAACCTTATGCATAATAACTGCTTACATTGGTACCAATCTATGATTTTATCTTTGTGTGTGCCCCACCATATTGTAGGTGTGGCCTTGAGTACAAGATCAAGTGCTAATAGTTTCTGATTCTCTAGGACTTCTTCTTCGTATTGTGCCAAGAATGTTTCCAAATCGTTTATTCCATGGAAAATGGGCGGTTCTCTTATTTATGTGCCTACCCATCTTACTGCACGGTCTATTCTTACACATCTTCTCGTGGACACTTCATGTAATCGTTGTTTCCATTTCTCTAAACCAGTGTCTGAGTCTGTTGCACATGAAGTAATGCTCTACCAACTAAGTATCCCATCTGTAGTTGGGTTCATGTAATCCTCGTCGTGCGCAGTTGTTATGTACAACTAGATAATTTCCTCTAAGTCTAAGCAAGTAGGTTCTACAAACCTCTCCCCTTCCGATGGGTCTAATGGCGTGATGACCCTATATTCTCCTAACTCAAATGTCATTTTCCTGGTCTTCAAGTTAATTATGGCCTGGTTGTAAAACACCCAATCTAGACTAAGCAATGCTGGGTAAGGTGTTGTGTCGTCCACTATTTCAATGACTTCAAAATATTCTTTAGTGCGCACTCCATCTAGGTATACTGTCACTCCTTTCAGTCTGGTAATTGGTAGAACTCTGTGTTGGTTTTCTAGTTTCAATTGAACAGGTGAATATTCTAATGTGGGCTCTCCCATGCATTGCCATGTCTTCTTTGGTAATACATTGACCTAAAATCCCAAATCTAGTATGATGTCTCCTATGTTGAAGTCTCTAATGTTTGCATTCAGTCTAAACTCCCTACTTGTTCTTCTCCTAGTATGTAGGTGATTGATTGTTTTTGGTTCTATTTTTTCTTCCGTTTCAATGTTACATTTTTCTAGTATATTTTGCAATATTTTCAAAGATGATGGATCACTCAATACTTTTACACATGATTGCAAAAATCCTTTGATTTTACTTACTTGTCCCATGGGTTTCATTTTGTTGGTATGATCCAATAATGGAGGCATATCGTACTCTAGTGCTTCCTTTCTTTGTTGCGTGGTTGAAGTCGACGCCATTTCTTCCTTCTGAAATTCTTGTCTAGATTCCTTAAACATTGCCTTCTCGTTTTGTGTGTTGAACTGTCTCCTTGGTTCGATGTTCTTCTTCACCCATTGGTTTTGTATTGGCTCTTATTGAACTGCGTCGTTTCCTATTTTAGCTCCTCCACGAGTAACTATATTAATGTTCCATCCTTCATCCCTTTCTTTGACTGGAATCCACTAAACATTCTGGTTGTTCTGGTTCCTCTTTTCCTAGATCTTTACTAATAGCGTCGGTCATTCCTCTGTATCGTGGTCCGATGTGAGATAATACATACAAGTTGCTGGTGGAAGTGGACATTCCCTTGCATAATGTCCTGGTTGTTGAAAATTGTGACATACTACTGGTCCTCTACCTCGTACAAAACCTCCTATGGCTCATCCTCCACCTTTGTAGCCTGCTCGATCTCCTCTCGACGCGTTATACTGAGGCACCTGATTACACTGCATGATATTGTACTGAGGTTGTGTTGTGATGTACTGCAGTTGCGCATTATTATATGGTTGTTTCACAATATTATACTACTGCTGTGAAGTGTTGTATGGAGCTAGAACTTGGTTAAACTATGGTGTGGATTTTCCAATCATCATTTCTTCCTGCACTCTGTATGCATCTAATGTCCTTTCTCGCATCAACTCCATAGTTCTACAATCTTTTCCTTCGTGGCCTACTGAATTGTAAAATGTGCAATATGAACTCTTGGGGACTGTCTGGTATTTCTGCATCATTGTGCAGTGATATGGATCATGACATGGTTTCTTACAGATTTTGCACCATAGTCCTCTTGTTGGCAACGGATTTGGCATTCATGCTACCATATACTGCGCAAATGTTAGAAATTCATTCTTGTGGTGTCCTTATGTCTTGCATGTAGTGCACCAAATGGCTTCTCGTTTGTCCTTACTCTTATTTTGGTTTAGTTGGAACATTAATTTATTTAGATCCTCCTTCATTTCTTTGATAGCTGGGTCTGTCTGTTGATACTAGTTTTCTTCCAGTTGCAGGGCCTTCCTACAGAGCCTCTGCCTGCATTTGAAACTTTTGTTTTCGCAATAGGTATTTTAAGTGTGGGAGCAGTGAATTAAAAAACAAGCGCCAATGTTGCATATCAGTGATGAGATATTTTAACTTTCCCTTCAGTCACTTGAATCTATGATCAATGTCCCATACATACTATCCCATTTTCTGTCTTATTTCGATCATCTCATTCATGTACTGATCCTCTGAACTTGGCTTCTGGAACTCGTTTATCAGTAACTTCTTAATGTCTGTCATTGTCCTTGTCGTCCTAGGTGCATTGTTTGTGTCTAGACTCATGTACCAGTCTAGTGCGCGGTCTCTTAGCCTAATAGCTAACTATGAAAGTTTGGTATATTCATCAATGATCTGTTTTGCTTCCTAGATCTTTGCACAAATGAAAAAGTGTTTCTCAGGGTCTTCTGCTGCTTATCCTCGAAATTCTGGTAACCTGATGGTGGGATCATGTCCTGCCATTCTAAACGTTGAACTACTATTTCCGTGCGGTGTAGATACCTGACTAGTGCTACTTGAACTGGCTCCTCCAATTGTTTCTCCTTGTGTAGATGTACTTCCTGCTGTCAAACTTCCTCCGAAATCCAGTTGTCTAAATAATGGTGTTCTCTTTGGTGTATTAGTCGCACATGGGTTTATGGGTTCCACACTGACATTAATATGGATAGGGTTGCTGCCTTCTCTTCCCGTTCTTAGACCTCTCATCTTCCTCTCATATGTTGCGTGCATGATTTCCTCAATGTACTCCATAGCCCGAATATCCTCTACCTATTCCTCATCACTCACCAAGCCTTCCCTCACGACTACAACTCTCTTCTTGGTATTCACCTTGTATTGGTAGGGTACTCCACTACATGTCTTTCTAGTTGTCTCCAAGATCCACTGGATCTGGTCATCATCCATCATGATCAGGTCCAAGGGTTTCTCCTTCTTTACCTTATCCTTTCCTCCTTCCATTTCTCCTCTTTCTGTCAGTGCTTCCCCCCTTCCCCCATGCACACAAGGAATTTTAGCTATCTAACTCCATTGTTATTACACCTTTATTTTATATTAGTATCTTAATAGAAGTATACATCGATCAAATGTACCTTCCTCTAGTTCCGCGTAGAAATTACTTCTCCGCTGCGCTATACGACTTCACTGTGTCGACTGCAAATTCTGTTATCAAACCTGATACAATACTGTCGAGCCAAAAGTCTACTGTGCAGATGAATTTTTTGTTTACCTGCTGTAACTGTTGAATCTGTACTGGAGTCCACTCTAATTGTCAAATCCAGTTCATTGCGTGGTTATCCTTCAACCTTAGTATCCACTCCTGCAATAAATGTGGAAAATCACAGAAAAAGACTTCATGCAAATCAATAAACACGTATTTCTCAAGATATTTTTGGGATGTTATTCTAGGGTTTCTGTTATATTTGTGTGAAAACTCCAGCTCTTTGGTTCTTAACCAAGTTTCAATCTCTGCTTTTGTTGGATTCCACGGTCTCAACATTCCCTTCTAATGGCTCATTGCTCTCTGCCCTAATATTTTCTTGATCTGCCTCCGACAGGTCTTCAACTTATCTCATCTACTAAACCCTCTTTTGTTCCTACCAACAGAAACAAAACCATTTGTTGGTTAACTATATTACTTACTCTTTTATTATGTTTGAGTTTATTGACCTAGGGTTCATGTCTGTTCAAGTTTCAAACAAAGCCTCTAAAACTATCGATCCTCCTCGTAAACCAGAAGGCAACACAATGCCCATAAAACACTACACAATATCACCAGAGATAGCTTTAATGGGTGGCTGTAATAATCAGGTGTTTACATCCTAAGAATGGGTGTGAGATATGAGAATAGTATATTAAACCATTATTATAACTTGTAAACACAATATACTATCATTGATGAATACACAAGAAATATAACAACTCATTCATTAACATAACAATAAATACTGAAAAGATGATAAAGATATACATGCATTCATCACATAAAACAGATGTTAACATGGTTCACCCCCTCATGGGCTACGTCCACAAAGATTTAGATCTTAGCTCTTTTATTATAGTATTTCCACATCTACAGCGTCGTGGGCGTTACAATCCTTCATAGTTGAGTAATATCTATATGAGGCAGACTAGATCGCACCAGGATCCTCACCCTGCGATCTAACCCTCAAGATATACCCTCCTTCATCTTCTCTAGCTCAACAAATTACACAAAATAGATCATACAACAAAATATTACATATAACAACAATGCATCGATAACTAGCTGAACTCGATAATCTCCGAGTTGACAACAACAATAATCAGAACCCCTCTATGATACCTAATTATTGATATTTATACGTTTTCTAGCTCTTCATCCATTACAATATATTACCAAAACCCTAACCCTACCATCGTTAGGTCTTCCCTGAATGCACGTGTACTGTTCTTCCTTCCAGCTGTCGCTTTCCTTTTGCATGCTTTCTTTCCCAAAATCACCTTACTTTTCTGCTCTAGCCTACTTCCAACAGTGGCCTCAAGGATGAGATTCGTGCCCACAACCTCATGGCTCGCCCCTAGAGTTGGGTGGAATCTACTAAATGAGCTAAGGAAGCACACCAAGTTGTCTCTTCTCAAACTAGAAAACCCTCCTTTATTCCTCGCCCCAAACTAGTTACTCCCACCCCTCCTTCCACTCCATTGAAGATCCAGAAATTGTCCCAGGTAGAAATAGTTGAATTCCATCTCAAGGGCCTTCATTATAATTGTGATGAAAAATATTTTATTGGGAAAAACTGTAAGGAACAAAATATTTTTATGGCCGTATATAAGGATATTTCTAAAGAAGAGGTCGAGGATACCCCTGTGGAAAAGTCACTTGAACCCACTAACCTTACTCCACCTTCGAACACCCCAAAAGTCGAACCGGTCATTTCCCTGAATGCTCTCACTCGCTTCTCTACTCCCCAAACCTCAAGCTAATTGGTTACATTAAGCATAGGAAGGTCATCATCCTCAATGATAGTGGCAACACCCATAATTTTATTCATCGTTGTTTTGCCTAAGAAACTAATCACTATATCTGTGTCGTCAACAACTTTCAAATCATGATTGCCAATTGAGGTTCCATGAAATGTGGGGGGTGTTGTGAAAATGTGCATCTCCAAATTGGTCAATACAACATGAAATCTCATATGTTTTCTATTGACACGGGTGGTTGTGACATTGTGCTAGGTGTCGAATGGTTAAGGACTCTTGGCCCCATACTCATGGATTTTAATGACTTAACCATGAAATTCAACCAAGAGGGCCAACAATATAAGTTCCAAGGCATCACCATAGGTTCCCCTTAGATCATCAGTTCCCATCGCATGGAATAACTCCTCAAAAAAGGTCATTCCAACATTATTGCACAACTCCATTCCATTCAATCCATTGAGACACTCTCTGTGCATCCTGACCTCCAATCCATCCTCTCCAAACATCAAGTTGTTTTTTCCACTCCCTAGGGACTTCCCCCTTCTCGTGGTGTTCATGATGATTCCATTCCCCTCATCCCCATCAACCTTCCTCCCAATGTTCATCCCTATCGTCATCCCTTTTCCCAAAAAAATGAAATTGAGAAAATTGTTCAAGAATTTCTCACTGTGGGTGTTATTCGTCCTAGTACTAGCCCCTATTCTTCTCATGTGGTCATGGTACTTAACAAATAAGGATCTTGGTGCATATGTCTCGACTTTCGCTCCCTCAAAAAACTCACTGTCAAAGACAAATTTCCCATTCATGTCATTGATTATCTCTTGGATGAATTAAGTGGTGCCCAATACTTTACTAAACTTGATCTTTGTTCTAACTACCACTAGATACATATGAAAGAGGAAGACATTTCTAACACTGCATTTTGAACTAATGAGGGCCACTATGTGTTCTTGGTCATGCCCTTTGGCTTGTGTAATACTCCCTCCACTTTCCAAAGCCTCATGACTCATATATTCCATCCTTTTCTCTGTCATTTTGTCTTAGTTTTATTTGATGATATTCTCATCTATAGTAAAAAATGGATAACCCATCTTGCTCATGTGGATCGAGTTCTTCATCTACCCTCTCAACACCAACTTTTCCTCAAACAATCTAAATGTGATTTTGGAGCCTCAAAATTGGAGTACTTGGGTCATATTGTTGGCAAGGATGGTGTCAGGGTGGATCCTAAAAAAATTGAAGCCATGGAGGATTTTCCTCACCCCAAGACTCTCAAAATCTTGCGTGGTTTTCTGGGTTTAACGGGATATTATCGCAAGTTTGTTAAGAATTATGGAAAATTTGTGGTTCCTCTCACTGCCCTTATTAAAAATAATTCTTTGACTTGGACTCCAACAACTGATCATTCCTTTCAAGCCTTGAAGGAATCTATGTGCACCACTCCTTTCCTAGCCCTTCCCGACTTCACAAAGATATTTTTCCTGGAATGTGATGCTTTAGGGAGAGGAATTAGAGAAGTCCTTATGCAATATGGCCAATCTTTGGCCTTTACCAAGAAACAATTTTCAGAGCGACATTTGGGCCAATCAATCTATGAAAAGAAAATGTTGGCTATTTTTCATGCAGTGGATCTTTGGTGCCATTATTTGTTTGGGGAACGCTTCCAAATTAAGACAGATCATCAGAGCATGAAGTATTTTTTGGAGCAATGTATTTCATCCCTGGTGAAACAAAAATGGGTGACTAAGCTATTTGGATATGATTATCATATCATTTACAAGAAAGGAAAACACAATGTGGTTGTTGAATCTCTTTCAAGAAAATATGCAGATGAAGGGTCCCTCTTTTCCCTTTACTTCATTATACCAGATTGGCTCCAGGCTGTTCGCCAGGAATGACTACAAGATCCCAAAATTTCACGTCTTATCCAACAATCGAAAGACAATTCTCCAGTTTCCCTAGGGTACTCTTGGCACAATGATGAGCTTTACTACAAAGGTCATGTGTATTTAAGTAAACAATCACAACTTAAATCCATGGTGCTTTTTGAGCTTCATGCTACACCCACAACTGGGAACTCAGGGTTTACAAAAACCTATAACAAGGTCAAACGTTCTTTTTTCTGGGATGGTATGAAATAGAACGTCCACACCTTTGTGGAGGAATCAAATGTCTGTCAATGCAAAAAAGGAGAAACAATCAAAGCCCTTGACACACTACAACTACTTCTGATTCCACCCTCTATTTGGAGGTATATCTCTAGGGATATCATTGTTGGCGTACCTAAATAAGGCCATAAGTCAATCATCATGGTGGTAGTTGATTGTCTTTCCAAATATGCTCATTTATGTGCTCTTAAACACCCATTTACCACCTCCACCATGGATCAACTTTTCATGGATCATATCTTCAAGCTTCATGGCATGCCTCATTCTATTGTTTCTAATCGAGATCCCACTTTCACCATCCATTTTTGGCAAGAATTGTTTAGGCTATAGGGAACCCAATTTCATTTTATCATGACTTATCATCCTTAGAATGATGGTCAAATTGAAGTTGTCAACAAGTGTTTGGAAACATATTTGAGGTGTTTTTCATCTGAGCGACAAAATTAGTGGGATCAATGGTTACCACTAGTTGAATGGTGGTACAACACATCTTATCATACAACTACTCACATGACTCCTTTTGAATCAATATATGGAAAAAATCCACCTTCAATTCTCTCATACATGCCAGGTATCTCAAAGGTTCATGTGGTTGAACAAACTCTTACAGTTCAAGAGGATATTCTCCATTCCCTCAAAGAGAATTTGGTAATGGCTCAAAATCGCATGAAGCAACAAGCATATCAAGGTCGCTTTGAACATCAATTTGATGAAGGGGACCATGTGTTTCTTTGTCTGCAACCTTATAAGCAGACTTCACTCAAGACTAAATTTTTTTAGAAACTTGTGCCTAAATTTTATGGTCTATATATAGTTCTCAAGTTCGTGGGATTGGTTGCCTACCAGTTAGCTTTTCCAAGTCATTCTAAGCTCTATCTTGTTTTTCATGTCTCATGCTTAAAGAAGGTGATTGTCACTAAGTGACAAACTCAAACCACTCCCCTTGAGTTGGATGAAGAAGGATCCATATGGTTGAAACCACAAGAAGTCTTGGACCAATGCGATCATCGTTTTCATCATCGTACCATCAAGGAAGTGCTAGTACAATGGAAAGATACAACTCCAACATATGCCACCTGGGAACCAACTACCATTCTGCAACAATTTCCTCATCTCAAGCCTTGAGGACAAGGCTATTTGTATGGGGGAGGGCATGTTAGGGACCTAACCTCCCTAACCCCTCATTTAGGTAGAATAATATATTTTCCATGCAATGAAGGCCAATATTAATAAGCTTTAGTAATAAGGAAGAATAAGTCAAATGTAATAAGACCTAATAGAATCTTCCACTTCTAGAAGACCTTCCTATAGATTGTTCTTGTAGTAGATAGATTTAATATAAATAAGAGTCGAGGGCATGACAATTTTTTTCTAGAGAATTATTGTAATAGAGATCTGATCTGTTGGAGGTTTCCCCCTAGAAGAGGCAAGTGAATATTGTTTCATATCCATAAAGGTATTATTTTGGTG
>SNQJ01S0068033.1:93030-127705 GCA_010110895.2 Picea sitchensis
AGGGTCGAAGTTAGACCGAATATCTTTGTGTCTATATTTTCTGAGTTTTGCATATTGCTGATATTTTATTTCTGCATTGAAAACGATGTTCAGAATCCTCATGTTTCAGTTCTAAAGTTTATTTTCTTTGACATTTTTGGTATATAACAATTTAATAGTAAACTATAATAATAGTAAATTATAAGAGTTTAGAAATATTTTCAAATATATTATTATTATTATTTTTAATTAATATAATTTATTAAAATTAGTGTAATTGTGATGGTAGTACTCTTTTGCATGGTTGTGATGATTAGGGATTAACCTTGGTTGCTCGCAGCCACTATACTCACCTAGTCTAAAGTTTTCGGGCTTTTCTCTCTCATCGGCCATGGAGGTGGCTGTTACACATGAAATTTGCACACCTAGGTACCTCGCCCTAAGTGTCGTAAAGTGTCGTATAAGTGTCGCATACACCTTGATACCATGGAATAACCTATGTCACAGTCCCTAGTCAATGTGGAGGAGAGATATATTACATGAAGGCAAAGAAATACTAAGTACACATGAATTATTATTAATATTGATAGAAAATAAATTGATTAAGTGTGAGAATAGTGCACATGAATTATTATTAATATTTATGAAAAAGAGAGTAATTAAGTGTGAGGATCCACTTCAAATTTGGTTTCATATTTTTTAGGGAAGGTGGAGGATCCCCAGTATGGTCGTCAATTTTTGTTGTAGGAAAATCTCCCTGCGGACATGTAGATCTCCTCTTGAGAGCTAGACTCTTAACTCTTAAGACAGAAGATGCTTAACATGGAAAATAACTTCCTTTTAGATCTAGATAAACTAATGTGTGAGGAGGAAGGAGAAAAGAAGTACCCTTTTACCGGTGTTTGTCCCTGCACAGTCTGAGTTGAGCTCCAATCTTAAACTCCTCGATAAGCCCTGTAGACAAACAAAAGTACAAACAACTTTCTACTCTACTGAGATTAGCTCGAAATAGATCTATCTATTAGAGACAAAATCTGGATTAAAATGCGTGCAAAGACAAAGTGTCGTGTTCAAGGGAAGTATCCGCCTCGAGAGTCAGCCATCACAAATATCTTGTCTCAATCAGTCCATGTTCATTTGATCTACCAATTACATCTATGTGTCCGTTTCGTGTCATTGATGGGGGATACATCAAGGTCCTCCTTCGACAAGTCTATTCCTGTCGACTTCAACACATTATCCAGGAACTAGACTTAGAAACCAATTAGTACTTTGGGACCTGCATGCCTCAATGGCAGGCTTCCTCACGTTCGATAGTGGGTTTACATCATTGACCTCTAATCGAATGATTCCATGGATGTTCGACTTCAGCTCATCTATTCATATTCGTTGGAATGTACGAGGGTACCTTGGGAATCATTGACATCAATGGTGATCTCCCTCGTGCTTGTTAACGGTTTACATCATTGACCGGTAATCAAGTGGTTTCTGCCATGTTCGACATCAGGACATCTATTCACATGGTTAGATTCGTTCTACATCGGGATCGGTAAGAAGACCCTGGGTTGAGTGATCATTTTGAAATTTGATATGTACTTTGCCCAGGTTGCGACGGAGTTTCTCTTGCACAATGACACATATACTGTTACATAGATCCACTTTGTATTGGTCGTGGCTATGTCTTGTCATCTTGTAGATCCACTGTGTATTCCGCATGGCTATGATCAGTTCAGGTCATGGGAGTATAGATCCACAGTGTATTTTCAGTGGCTATACTTTGTATTGGTCGTGGCTATGTCTTGTCATCTCGTAGATCCACTGTGTATTCTGCATGGCTACGATCAGTTCAGGTCATGGGTGTATAGATCCACAGTGTATTTTCGGTGGCTATACCTTTTATCAATATAATTATGGATCTGCAGTGTATTTTATGGTAGCAATATCTTGCAAGTCTTGATCACCCAACATAGGTATGCCTGCCTTGGGTTTGAAACATGTCATAATATTTTTTGGATGTTTGTGTGTAGCTTCTATCAAGTTCTCTGCATCTACACCCTTGCTTTAAATATTTGTAAAGTGTTTCGGCCATCATTCTCTCTTCTGACCTCACACTTTAGGGGACATTCTAGTACACATGAAATTTGCACACCTAGGTACCTCACCCTAAGTGTCATAAAGTGTCGTATAAGTGTCGCATACACCTTGACACCATGGAATAACCTATGTCACAGTCCCTAGTCAATGTGGAGGAGGGATATATTACATGAAGGCAAAGAAATACTAAGTACACATGAATTATTATTAATATTCATGGAAAAGAAATTGATTAAGTGTGAGAATAGTGCACATGAATTATTATTAATATTCATGAAAAAGAAAGTAATTAAGTGTGAGGATCCACCTCACATTTGGTTTCCTATTTTTTAGGGAAGGTGGAGGATCTCATGGTTGGTTGAAATATTTCCTCCTTAAAATCCTTGAGAGATATTTCCTCCCCAAAATCCTTAAGAGATATTTTCTCCCTAAATATCTTAGAGATCCCTTTCTTAGTGGATCTGATGAGAGATTCTCTCCATGGTGGTTAAGTCTCCAAATCTTATATAATGAGGGATTTCCATGGAGGAGGGGGAATGGAGATTGAGAATTATACCAAACTTATGATCTCATGAGTGGTATGTCATTTGGAGCATCATCATTCTATGTGTGGACTGTTTAAGCAAGGGTTTGGATAAGGGGAACTTGATGAAGCTGCTGCACTCACATCTATGGTTGTAAGTTTTCTTCATTGTTGTTCTCATTAATATAATATGCTTGGCTTGTTTCTTTCAATTCTGTGTTTGATCTCACATGAATTCGTCTCTAATAGATAGATCTATTTCGAGCTAATCTCGGTAGAGTAGGAAGTTGTTTGTACTTTTTTTTTCTACAGGGCTTATCGAGGAGTTTAAGATTGGAGCTCAACTCGGACTGTGCAGGGACAAACACCAGTAAAAAGGTACTTCTTTTCTCTTTCCTCCTCACACATTAGTTTATCTAGATCTAAAAGGAAGTCAGTGTCCATGTTAAGCATCTTCTGTCTTAAGAGTTAAGAGTCTATCTCTCAAGAGGAGATCTACCTGTCCGCAGGGAGATTTTCCTACAACAGTGACCTCCTCCGTATCTGCTGGTGCCCTAAGCCATGGGGCCCTCCCCTCCATATTTGTGTGTAGATAAACACGCATCTCTTCAGGTTTGTCATCTAGTGCCTATTTTCGGGAAGTAGACCAAAGGGACTCAACTCCCCCTTCTTTGTCTCTTTTGGTTCAAGAATCCCCTTCTCTTGTCATTCCCATGGGACAAGATGTCGATGAAAAGGAAGAGTATTACAGATTTGTGAGTTTACTCTGTCGCTCCAATGGTTTGAGCCAAAGTTACTAGATCTCAACAACTCGATCTCTGCTACATGGATCCCTATCATGCAAAAGGAAGTGTTCATTCATCCTTGTGCAAAAGGCTTCTTCATTTTTGATTTCAACGTTGAGGAGTATCGTGATCCGATTTTCAACTCATGTCCGTGGTTTTGAGGAAACTCAGATTTGTGCATGAAACCCTAGACTCCTTCTTTCAATCATGCAACTAAAATTATCTCCCTAGCCCAAGTTTGGGTGAGACTCTCCAATATTCCCTTGCATATTTTGGGTTTACCCTCTCTTGAAGCCATCGATTAAGGTTTAGGAAATTTCCACTTTGCAAGCCATGAAACTTCGAGGCACAACATATCTACCTTTGTCTACATCTGTGTGGAAATGGATTTCAGTAAAGGGTTCCCATGATTCGGATTTAGGAGCGGAACAAACTGATTAACAGACTGAATATAATAAACACAAAGATATGAAGAATAACACAAATATCCAGTGAACAATATCTTTTATTAAATAATGAAATAGGTTGAAACTGTAAAACTGCAACATTGAAACACTTGCTCGAATGGTGACAACTATTTTTGAGAAGAGATGTTGCTGCTAAGTGCATCCATCTAGGTAGAATGGATTACAATGAGGCTCCATAGGCCTTTTTGATATTACTCATGAATGCAAAAACACTAGACATCCAAAAAACTAACCCTGGAAGGTGAAACGCCAAAAGTCATGTGAGCCCCTTGTTGAGTCCCTTTTTGTGCTTCCATAAACCATACTTTTGCCTCTTTATTTGCCCATTTTACCTTCATTTTATTACACATTTTCCATGAAACATCCTATCCAAGGTATATTTGTCATTCTTTAGCTTCAGAATTGAATTTTCTAAATTTTAGCATTAAAATTGGAAATTTAGCAGAAATTACAGGATTTGACCAAATCCCGTAAAAGCTCCGTCGTTTGTATACTTGCAGGACACCTGGGCGAAATCCAACACTTGGGTCGTGTTCCTAGATGTACAAGGATGGTGAATGAGCTATCAAATTCGAAATCTGAGACTGCTAGATGCCCGGTCAACGCTGGTCAAACAGGGCCACTTCAGCAGAAATTGCCCTGTTTCAGCATTAAATCTTGGACAGTTTTTGATTTCGTGGGATTTTGACCATGTTTTGAGGATTACATCCAAAAACCTAACCTCTAGAAGGTGAAACGCCAAAAGTAATGTGAGTCTTAAGGCTTACTGTTTTTACCATTTACGAAAACAAGTGCTGATTACTATTATGAGATCTATGAAGATGACTTCTAAAGAGGAGCCTAGCATCTCTTTCACATTCAGCCTTAGAATAGGTTTTTGGGTTATCTCCATAAAAGATAAAAATTATCTCTAAAATCCATATACTTTGGACATGCCTCTAAGTCTTACAAACACCGGATTGACAATCATTTACACTCTAATTTGCTAGGGTAGATTAGAGCTCAACACCCCTATGAGTAAGTTGGTGTAAGTTGGTACCTCAACTTCCTAGGGTCATAAATTTTGCATACGACCTCCGTTTTAGGCACATGATAGCCCATTAGAAAGGTATTTTATAGAAATACACATTCTGCCATCAAACTGTGACTTTGTCTACAGTTTGACTGTGGCGAGCCAAAAAAACAACGTTTAGGGCCTCAAAATGGACCTGGAAGTACAACAAGATGTGCTGACATGAAAACATAAAAAATAAGCCAGTTGGATTAGGCGAGAGGCCACTAGTATCCGCCTGAAGGATGTGTGGAGATTCAGAAAACCCTAGAAGTGTAGAACCCACAATTACAAAGGAGTATAGAAGAACGTGTTGAATAAAAATGGACAAGAGGAGCTAGTTGGAATAGGTGGGTGGCCACCAATATCCACCTGGATCAATCCCCCCCCCTTAGGAAGAAATGATCTCTATTGCGTTGAGTTCCCTCATCAGGAGAGGAAACTTCTGTTGGATTTGGCATCAGGTGAGCCACTTACCTTTATGTAGGAGTTTCCTTGCCTTGATAACCTGATAACAATGGATTCTTTGCTGACGAGTGCCCTTGACTTGTGTGTCCACTATCTGATCAATGTATGCTTGTTCCATGCAGTTAGGGTTGAGCTCTATTGGTGTCAATTGTTCTACAATCTCTGAGGTGTCCAATAATGGTGGAAAATATGGCTGAAGGAGGTCCACATTGAACAATGGATGCAGGACAAGGAAGGGTGGAGTGTTGAGCTCAAAAGCATTGCTACCCACAGCCTTGGTGATAGTGCAAGGCCCATAACAATGTGGAAAAATCTTCTGATGGGGCCTTGTGAGAGGGTCCTTCTACAAATTTAGCCAAACTTTGTCACCAACCTGAAACTGGTGTGGTGCCTTGTGTTGATCATGGCACTACTTGTACTTAGCATTGGATTTATGGAAAATCTCCTGGACCTATTGGTGGATGTGCTGAATCCACTCAATGAATCTGGTGGCTTTTTCGATCGCATACTGATCATGGGAAGAGTCTGTCTGTGCGGTGGAAAGAGGAAGTGAAACATCAATGGGTCCCAAGGGTTGGAATCCCAGACCCACCTGAAATGGGCTATGGTTGGTGGAGCTATGGAGAGTCTTGTTGTAATTGTGTTGAACATAGGGGAGACTCTCGTCCCATGTATGTGGATGCTTAGAATTGTACATTCGCAGGATGTGCACAATCATCTGATTGACGACCTTTGCTTGTCCATCGGTTTGTGGGTGGAACGTAGTGGATTTTGTGAGCTTGGTGTCCAACAAAGACTAGAGACTCGACCAAAAGGTGCCGAAGAAACTGTTGTCTTGGTCGGAGATGATGTTCTGTGGTATCCGAAAGTGGACTCACAGTCGTTCAAAGAATATCTTGGCAGTATCTGCTGTTGTGATATTCTTCTTGCAGGTTGTGAGGATGGACATCTTTGAAAACCGATCAACGACCACAAATACACAGTCATTTCCTTGCTTGGTGGACGGCAAGCCAAACATGTAATCCATTGAGATGGATTCCCAAGGCTTCTCGGGAATAGGAAAATGGGTGTATAAGCCTTTCTTCTTGATGGCTGGCTTGGCAATGGCATAGACAATGCAATATCTGATATACTTGCTGACGTTTTGTCGAAGCTTTGGCCAATAAAAATGTTTTTGAAGAACGACCACAGTTTTCTCCATGCCAAAATGTCCTACCACCTAACTGTAGTGGGCTTCCCAAATCATCTTTTCATGCTCGCTTGTAGTAACACAAAGATGGCCCAAGTGGAATAAGAGTCCATCCTAAATGTGAAAATCGGTGACAGTTGTGCATGTACCCAAGAGCCTGGATATTTTGGAGAAGTGTGCTCAAGTGAATGTTACATTGTGTGTTTCTACATTACTGTGGATCATACATTTTTATCATTCATGTCTTCATGTGAAACTATTTTCACAATTTAGTTAAATTCTTAAATTTGATCATACATAGACATGAGAGTACTTTTATTGCATTTTTTTGAATAATTATTTATTGAGAAAATAACTATATATGTATTTGTGTTTGATGTATTATTGAATGAGTGAACTATTTCCTTGAATTCAATACTAAAATTTATATTATCTTGAGTCTGATATCAAGTGATGTAGTATACTGACAGGATAGATGATGTGGCACACTGAGATAGTAGTTGATGTGGCATGATAACATGGAAACTAATGTGGCAAATGGTCTTACATGATTTGGCAATTGTTTTTATTATTTTGTTGTTATTGTTTTTTCTTTATTTTTTTTATATGTGTTCATTTGATTTCATTCAAATATCTGGAATCTGGGGGATCTAGGTAAGCATGATGGTTATACATTTAGTTCACCCTTGATTTATTCAACCTGTTGGTCCTAAGGTCTGCACCTGACTGGTAAGGGAAAAGCTAGGCCACCTCAGTTGTTGGAAATATTGGTTTTTATGACTTAATTTTGTTGGTTTTGATGGTCAGCTGATAGATGGGTCAAAAGGACATGGATCTAATTGGGCTATTCAACAATCATCAACTACAAGGTTTTCCTTAGCTGGTGGCATGCATTCTAGTAAATAGGTAAAGATGTAGAGATAAAAACAGAGGAAATAATAACAAGCATACATTTTGTCACTTTTTGTATTAACTTTAAGACTTAAAATGATATTTCAAATCCAAAATATGTATCTAAACACAAATCCTTGAAACAGGTTGCATGGCAAAAACCAATTCATTGAGCAATAGCTGAGATCAGGTTGTATGACAATAAATAGTTCATTAAGACAATAGATGAAAGGAAAAGAAACAATGCTTTGCATGCATTTCAATTTGCATCGATATAAGATAATAAGACAAACAAGAAGTGAAAAGAAAACAATCTATCACCAAAAGTTACATTCACCAGGTGGAAAAACTTAGCACTTTGTTGCTTCAAAGCACATCCAAATCCTAATGCTTAATAAACCCAAAAAACTGAACACCTTTACATTTATATATTCATCTATTTATGCCCATATAGAGAGGGTTTGATTACCTATCTAGTATCTAAGTTATGAAGTTCAACTTTACATTACAATCAGATCCTATGGATACAAATTTCATTGATACTTCCTAATGACAACTTGTAAACATTTCTTTAAACTGAGTGAAGTTGTGTTAAGTGTTAGTTCATAGGGATAACCCCCCATCACTTCTACATTAACCAAAACCATTTTTCTTATCAAAAGTACCAATTTATTACAAGTGGCAGTAGTACCTCTAACTAAACCCAAAAATTCTATCAGTGCAACTGGAACTATTGCTGATAACTGAAGTGAAAGAGATGCATAACCAAAGTCTTCATAAGTTGTAGCTAGAAGTTGACTTTGCATTGATGCCCATGCATCCCAATAATTGGAGACAAACCATGAATAGTAGTAGACCAAGCTGGCACATGTTTCAAATTATTTTTCTTTTTACAATAGTAGACATTCAGATAATATCCTTCAGGAACATGCAAGTTTTATGGTGTTTCTTTTGCAACTTATGATATTTTTTCTGTAGCTTTGTGCATTGCATCTCAAGAACCTGGTTTTGTTGCTGCAAATCCTATATTTTTCCCCTTATGTTATCATTTTGTTTCTTGAGAGTTTGCACCTGCAGATTGTTGTCATCCATGTCCCTCTCAGCTTCAAGTTTTGGATTGATTTCTACCTTTACTTTGCTTCCATTTTTTTAAACCCTGCTCTTCCTCAACAATGGGTTTATTTAGGTCGATAGAAATATTGGATTTCCTTGGTATCATTTCATATATGGGTGCTTTCTCAATTTTTTTATCAGTGGTGTCTCTCACAGGTTCATGCACACTTAATATTTTCCCTTTTATTTCTGGTTTGATATCTTGTAAAATTTTCTCAGGGACCTATTCTATATATAGGATTATATCATCAGAACATTTCTCAGAATCTGGGCTAGTGTCCACCACATCTAGTTCTGTTTCTAGATTATGAATGTATTATGTTTTCACAGCAACAGATTTGACACTTGAGGTCTCCCCTTCACTGCGTTTCTGCCTAGCCTTTTCCCCTGTCATCCCCTTCAATGTATGTATGACCAAATCCTCCATGTTGGAAAATTCAAAGAGTTCTTCATCAATATCCTTATCTACAATCACTATGATCTTTTTCTCCTTTAAGGATGGATCAAACAATGCATTGGATTTCAACCTCAACTAGTTGGTGAGCCTAGTCTTTCTGTTAGGTTTGCTTAGCATTTCTAGGACTTGGCTTCCCTTTCTATTTTTTCTCTGCTTTACCACATGGGGATTCTCAATATGGGTGTCTAATGATATAAATTATTTTGCAACAATCTCATGACTGGCTTGTTTACTCCTCCTTTGTCTGCTTGTTTTTTACTTGGGAGTTTTGTCTTCCTGCATAGCAATGGGCATAGATTTATCCTCAAAATGTTCAGGGGACAATTGGCTTGCTAGGATGGCATGTTCTTCTTGATTTTTCAGATAGTTTCTGACATAGACCTTACCACCTTCCCTTTCCCTTTGTTTCTCTATAGAGGAACTCAATTTCCTTTGAGGAATATCCTCCCTTTGTGGACTGACGGATATTTCTTTCTCTTATTGCGTCCTCTCGTTTTTAGGTAAGGTTTTCTTTTTGTCTCGCTAGGTGGATTTGGATGAACTCTCAGGTTTAGTAGAAACCCTAGCTGCATGATAAACCTCGTCCTTCTATTCTTCTGGTTGTTGATCAACTTCTTGTTCTTCATGTAACCCTAAAGACACTAGAAATTTTTTCCAAGGCATGTCCAAATCTCTTAGAGAAAAGAGGACCAATATTTTAATGAACCCCACTTGGTGGTAGAGGATTCTATGAGTCGATTCTGGGTAATTATGGATTCTCTTAGAAATCTTAGTTAAGATTTAAGAAAATAGAAGGGGAGGTTCAGTTATTTGTCACTATTTAAATGCATGAGAAACCTAATGTGATAACAGTGAAGGATTGAGAACCTACCTTCTGTCATGATATATCTTTGGACTGTAGATAAAATTCCTCTCCACTCTTCTTTAATCCAAAGGATTGAGATTCCTTGGCTCCAATCAGGGTTTTGATGCTTTGCTACCAAAAACTTATTGCATACTTCAACTGGCAATTTACCCTTTTTAAACCACCTCTCACCAATGATGGGGAGAATGCATGCTCCAACGATGAAGTGCTTTGTAATGTGAATGGTTGTGTCCTTGAGTTGAGTTTGGAACCCATCAAAGTTCTACGCGAAGATTAGCACAACTCCTGTGTGATGTCCATTAAAGGAGCATATGAAGTCAAACCATTCTCCTTTGATAAATGTATCCCTAATTTGTGGTATAGTTTCAAATAGTTCGAGCCCTATTGTCCTTGTTCTGTTCAACTACCAGTGTTCTTGGGGTGATACCACCATGACTTAACTTCTTCTGTGGAGAGTGGTGGTCAAGAGTATGCGTTGTTTCGGGTTTACTTACCACCTGTAATGATAACTATGCACAACCTTGCAATGATAATTGCTCGAGGCACAAACATGCACGATCTTAGAACGAAATATTTAATGATAGATGAACAAGGTAAACATGCACACGATCTCAAGTGCATAGGACGATGTAAATGTATGTTGGGAACCAACACAGTGTTATTTAAACTTTTAAATATTTTTAAAACAATAAAACTCATAAAACAACACTTGTTTGTTGATTGCAAGAATTAGGGCATTCTTGCAATTAATACCCCTTTGTATCAATAGGCATAAGTTATCCATTTTGCAACACACACACTATGACCTAACCATGGTGATATGACCTATTCAATTCAAATCATGACTTGTCTTGACCTTATAAAGAGAAAGGAACTAATAAAAATCAAATAAACAATGACAAAAACATATTGAAATGACTCAACACACCATAAAGAAAAACTAACTAGAATCTAGGTTGATAGATGGATGGGTTGATTGGAGGAATAGAAGGAAGAGGTGCAGACCTAGAATTTAACATCAGCTCCAACCGGGGGTAACACCTTCCTGTGAGGTGTTAATAACAACATATTGTGTGTCTTAATTCTTTAATATTGTCCCCCTGCCACCAATCACTTTACTCTGTTTTCACTAGCCTTGACATCTTCCTTATTTCAACCGAAAACCAAATCTGCAACTATACCCCAGTGCCTTTATTGGGATATGGATTATTTTATTCAAACTAAAATACTAAATTAAACTGGAAATAAAAAAAATCTATGTACATAATGAACCACCTATGGTTCATCAGGAAAAGTAATGCTTCAAGAAGCACCCATTGACTAGGCTTCCAAAGATGTCAATGTCATCCAGGTTTTGCAATATAAAGGTATTATTATCCAAAACTTTGGGTACTTTTAAAGGACCAAACCAAAGGTTATTGAACTTACCATGCTTGGTTTTGTCCTCCCTCCTGGCATCCCACCTTAGAAATAGGTCACCTAATTGAAAATTTTCCTTTTTGGTTTTCCTGTCAAAGGCCGCCTTGACCTTGCTCTGGTAAGCCTCAGTTTTTTCATTTAATATTTATCTTCTTTGTTAAACTTCAATAATATGAAAAATCCTTCTCTAGATGTCATTAGGATCCTCCACTTCCTCCTGCAAAAACTGCAACATTGGTAAACCAAGATGAGTTGGAAAAACATCTACCCCATAGACTAGCTGAAATGGAGGGGTACCCAGTGACTTCCTCGTGTTGATCCTATCAGCCCATAAGGCATACTTAAGCTTGGAATCCCATGTTTTTTTATTTTTATCTAGTAGTTTTTTATTGATCCCGATGAGGGTTTTATTTGATGACTCTGCCAACCCATTCCCTTGTGAGTAATATGGTGTAGAGTGTCAGGATAATGTTGTAATTGCCACATAATTCAATCATGGCCTTGGATTTGAACACTTGAGTGTTTTCTATTACTAGTTTTCTAGGGAATCCAAATGTGGAAAACATGTTTATTTCCAAAACGTTCATGATTACCTTGTTAGTAGCATTCATGGTAGGAACAAATTCAATCCGCTTTGTAAAGTAATCAGTGGCAGTTAGGATCCACTTGTGTTGTCCACTAGAGGGTGGGTTTATCTCACCTATGAAATCTAGGCCCCATTTTTTAAATGGGTTGTTTGCTGCAATGGATTTCAGGGGCAGTGAGAGAAATTTTTGTTTTCCAACAAATTTCTGACATTCTTCACAATTTATAACCAGGGAAAACACATCATAAAATATGGTGGGCCAGTAGTATACAACCCTTAGAACTTTGAGGCCTATAGATTTCCAATGCTGGTTCCCTCCACAAAATCCTTTATGCATATCATTTACAACTTGTTTTGACTCATCTTCATCTAGACATTTCAGCAAAATACTAGCAGGGTATTTCCAATATAAATTTTGATTTAAAATGCAGTACTTTACAACCTTTAATTTAAGGGACCTAGTTTTGGATTTTTCCAACTTTGGTGGGAATTCTAGGTGGTGTAAAAAATAAATGATATCTCTTTACCAAGGTGAAAGAGAATACTTATCAATTACCTACATGGTTTTCTTCCCATCCTGTATCAGTGGAGCATTTGACTGGTTGGATATATGGTGCAATTCCAGTTCTTTGCAATTTGAATTGGATAAAATTTTTGCAAGGCCTTGTCCTTTGATTAGTTTAGTGGTATTTATCTGTAGATAATATTATAGAAGTTTGACTATCCATTTTTCCCTCTTCCCCTCACTATATGTATGGACAAGTATCTCTTGCACACTACCGCTAGGGACATAAGCTGTTATGTTGGACTACAGAACATAAACCTTGAAGGACTTCAAGGCTTTGACTAAGGCATAAGCATACTTCTCCAATATGTCATATTTCAATTCAACATCCCTGAGTGATTTTCTAAAGAAGACAATGGAATGCTCATGCCCTTCTTCATTATTTTTTAGCAGTACAACTGCAATAGTCTCCTCAGAGGAAAAAGAGAAAATTAGGAATTCTTTGGAGTAATCTGGACTAACTAGAACATGGGCTTCAATTAGAGCCTGATTTATCCTTTGGAAGGATGATCTGGTTTCCCGTGTCCATTTAATTTCAACATCCTTATTTAGCATGTTATTAATAGGCCCGATGATCTCAATAAAATTTGGTACAAAATCCCTCAAGAAATTTATTTTTCCTATAAAAGATTGTATGGCCTTCTTATTTCCGGGGATGCCAATTTTCTAAATGGCATCTACCTTTTCTGGGTATATCTTTATCCCTCCTGCAAATATAATGTGGCTCATGAGCTTTCCTTCTAACATAGAAAACTAGGATTTTTTGGGATTCAAAGAGATTCCATACCTTCTGCATTTTTGAAATATTTTCTCCAAGTGTTGCAGATGTTCATCATCATAATTTGAAAAGATGGTGATGTCATCAAGGTAAATCATCATGAACTTGTCCTTTTCACCCGCAAATGAAATTTCCATGGCCCTATGAAAGGTGGCCCCTGCATTCATCAGGGCAAAGGGCATTTTTTCATACATGAATGTGCCCCATGGGGTAGTGAAGGGAGTTTTTTCTTTGTCTTCTTCAAGCACTGTTATTTGATTATATCCAGAATAACCATCTAGCATGGAAATTATGTGAGCACCTAATACCTTTCGTAAAATGTGGTCCATATTGGGAAATGGGTAGTTGTCTTTCAATGAACACATGTTCAGGTTTCTAAAGTCCACACACACGCATATTTCGCCACTCTTTTTCTTGACAGGCACTAGGCTGGCCACCCAATCTAAATATCTCAAGAGAACAATGATTTTGGCACCAGGCATCCTTTTCAATTATTTTTCAATAATAGACATCAACAAAGGATTAAATTGTCTAATTTTCTTCTTAAATGGATTTGAGCCCACCTTCAGAGGAATCTTATGCTAAATGATTTCAGTATCAAAGGTCTTCAGGTCCTCATAAGACCATGCAAAAATATATATATTTTTTTTCATAAGGCTGACATACTTGTCTCTCTTCTCATCTAGCAATGCTTTAGATATCTTGACAATTTTCGGATTTGCAGCTGTCCCAATATTGTAGTCTACAACCTCTTATTCCTGACTTTGAATTGAAGCTTTCCTGGAGACATCATTACTATAAAAAATCCTCTCCAGTGGTACTAAGCCCCTTGGAATATGATTTTTTTTTAGCTCTACAATGTTATGACCAACCACCTTGTTCAGAAAAGGAGGTACCTACTGATTTTATATTTCATCTTCCTTGTTCTCTTGATCAATGGAGATATTTGAGAATTCCTTAATGGTTTGCATAAATATCTTGAGCTCTGGATCATCACTAAAAGCCTGCCAGTGCTTAACATTGTTTAGTATAGTGGTTCTGTGCCTAACCTCCACCTCATATTTAACATTTGGACCAATGGGAGGCCTGAAGGTGCTAGCAACCAGAGCTAGAGAATATTCCATTTTATTGGCATCTTTAGGGACAAAGGAAATATTGAAAGATAAAAATAAATTGTCAACTATGTCCCATACCTCGCTTCTGTATTGTTCATCCTCAATTTCTTTATTTGATAAAGGTCCTTCACCTGATTGAAAACTAGTTTAAAATCATTGAAGACTGCCAATTTGTCAATGGGCATGTCTTTAGAAGCTCTCAACCCCAACACCAAGGCTTCATACTCTGTTATGTTGTTGGTTGTTTCAAATTAATTTTTTTAAGAGAGTGAAATCGCCTCCTTTGAAGGGGAAATGAAGACTATGCCAACACCAAAGACCTCCTTTGAATATTATCCATCAAAATACATCTTCTGGATTTCATTTCCTTAGCCTACCTTTGGCTGATTTATGCATTTGTTGACTTCTATTTCTGGAACATCATCATTTATATGAAAAAAAGATGACCCAATTTCATCCTCTACAACATAAATGGGATGATTACCTGGATTCTGATGATCACTCACAATGTAAGCCAACCTGAATTCTCTGTACAATATTCCATTTTCTCCTCCAAAAACAAGGATGGTCGCATATGTAAGATCCAACTGCAGGGATCATCCTACTTTCTTGGCCCAGGACCTGGATAAAAGCATGGAAAACTTGGGGGGTATATCAGCTACAACAATATCCATAACCATGCTTTTCATGGGAAACCGAGGTAGAGAAGCAAACAAATCCTTAATTAATCCCAAACATTTAACCTTTTTGTAATCAAAAGAGTAAAGGTCCTAGTATGGCTTGGTAATTTCTAGCCCTAGCTCTTCCATGACAACCTTATGCATGACATTATGAGAGGCCCCATATACCATAATCCATTTGTGTAGGATTTTGTCATGGACATTCAAGGATATGTAAAAAGGTTGGGAAGCATTAGACCCATCTTTAATGTGTGGGCCAACAGTGATAGCAAGGTTTTCATCCTCCAGGATTATCACATTAGATGAGATAGTAGGAGTAGGTGGCTTCAAAACCTTCATGATAGACCTCTTGATAGGCTCCCTTTTTAGTAAATCTGTCAAAGGTACATGGATATTGATTTTTCTTAACTCATGCTCTATGTTAAAAGAAGTTGGTTGTCTGTCTCCTTCTTTTACCTCTGGGGCAGGAGGTTTAGTTGGTTGTTGCTGATTTTCTTTGTCTGTTGTGTCTTTGTTTGGACCTTGCTTGGGAGGAAGATATGTTTTCTTATTCTAAATGGGATCATTTGTTTTTGGATCCCCTGGCCTAGGCCTTAAATCATACTTCTTTTGGGGCTAGCTTTGAAAAATCTCTTCTTCCTTTCCATCAACATCAAACTAATTTGACAATTGGGAGATTTCATAGTCCTGTTGCATTAGGTGACTAGAATAGAGATCAATTTCATTGAAAAGGACAACAGAATCATCCCCAATGTCATTACTCACATCCATCTTCTCAACTTCATTGTTTTGAAAAGGGGGAACAACCCTATGATCTTCAACATTCCTCCTCTCCCTCTGTTGAAAAGTCAACGAGAAATGTGTGTCTAATTTATTTTTCCCTTAAATAAATTGGACAATAAATATTAATCTATTATCTCGTAATTACTTGAAAATAGTTAACTGAAATGGAAAATCAATTAGCTATAGGAAATTTGAGTTCAAAGGTTGACTGGTGGGACATGGAAGTCGAATTAGTTGAAACTAAGTGACTTGAAGTTGTAACAGAGTTATAAGTGTAGTTATGTGAGTTGTGAAGTAGTTTAACTCAGTTAAGTGAGTTAAGCTCAGTTGTACTAGTTGTAACTGAACTTACACTAGTGAGAGTTCGGTGAATTAATTATTAATTAATTCACAATCAATGATCTCACATGCAACTGAATATTTACCACTGTTAACTACATGCATGTCAGATCCAGTGGAGACCCAATTGAGATAACAGGTGAAAAGGATAGTTTGGCTATCAGTGTGATTTGAGTGGCGTGCACTCATGCAATCACACACACAGTGGATGTGCCCATGAGAAATGCACAGCCTAGGCAAGAGGCATTCAAATCATTTTGTAGGTTTTCCATTGCAGGGATTGCGCAGAGGAGGCACGCTGTCTGGAGGCAGAGAATTGGCACATGTATTTGCTGATTTTTGTATGATAGTGTGAGACGATTGTATTGTACTGAGATCTCTTGGATTAGAGTTTTGTATGAGATTGTTTTATGATCCATGATATACATAATATATGATAGTGCGTTTTTTAGCTTTATGCTTTCCCGGTAAAACATCTGTGTTATGTGTGATTGATCTTTCTTCTTGATATTGCAATTGGTGATCGTGTTTTAAATTCCACAAGATTTATAGTAGAAGAGATTCTGTATTTAACAGTGGCATATAATTGTTATATTAGGAGAATCCAGGCAATACATAATTTGCATTGAAATTTTGACACCCTTTGCATGATTTGAGGGACATTATTAGGCCTTCAAAACTGATTAGTATTCTCGTTTGCAACATCCTAGTATGGTTTGTTTGCCTGCTTGGCTTCCCATTTTAGTTTATCTATTTCTGAAGATAGGGATTTCAATGTTCAGGTCACCTCATCAAGATTTGGGTCAAGTTCTGCTGGGTTGGAAGAAGAAGAAAGCTCTTCCCTCTACTTATTTTTATCCCTATCTGATTTGTTCTACATTTTTTCTGATGCTAAGATGTTATACTCAACCTCAATGGCTACCTCTTGCATAGACAACAAAGTGGTGTACCTCCTCTCCCTTGACATGAGAAAAAACTCAACATCAAATGCATTTGAAAAAGTGATATTGGTTGAGGCTTCAGTTGGATTAATCTCACCAGGGATCTTGTTATACATCTTATTGAACCTCTTAGTGAAGTATGCCACGGACTAACTATTCTTCCTTCTCAAAGCCCCAAACTCAATCATGTAGCACATGTAATCTCTCCTATCTCCCCATTGTTTTAGAAAGGCCTCATCCAATGAATCAATACCTATGATAGAGTCTGGAGTTAGACCACGAAACCACTTCCTTACCTCTCCATCCAGGATTTGCACAAACAACATCATCCATATATTTGCATGTTCAATGTTAAAATTGTCTGCAAAGTTGTAAAATGCTACCAGATGTTCTTCAACAGTAACATCTCCCTCACCATTATATCTGGCAGATATTTCATGTAGTCTCCTTTTGGAAATGCATTTAAGTTTTGAGGCAGCACTAAAGGTGCATACCTGGCTGTAATGACGCCTTTCATCCTGTTGAAAACCATGTTTGAGACAACCGGGCTTTGAGGCTAAGGAGGAGATGTTAGTGTGGTTTCTTGAGAAGAGGATGAGGCAAACGTTGAAATAGGAGATACCCGAGGGCTAATTACAAGGTGGTTTTAGAAAATAACAATCACATGCTACTTCTCGTTGAGGACATGAGAAACCTTTTCAGATGTAATCTTACCTTTGGATAGCAAGGGGTGTCTCTGAGAAATAGTAGAC
Organism: Picea sitchensis; assembly: GCA_010110895.2. Classification (NCBI taxonomy): domain Eukaryota; kingdom Viridiplantae; phylum Streptophyta; class Pinopsida; order Pinales; family Pinaceae; genus Picea; species Picea sitchensis. The sequence continues at coordinate 110,871 of SNQJ01S0068033.1, forward strand.
TTCCTTAGTTTTCTCTCTAGATCAAGAGTTTTTGTGTCACCATTAAGGTCAAGGTTGACTTTTGAGGCTTTAGAATGCTCAGAATTTGATTTCCTGAATCCCTTCTTGGGAGCCAAAATTCCTTAATAAATTTGCATCTAGTGGAGTTGCCAGGTGAAAGATGGCAGTTAGTTTTGTGCCTAATCTTTGTTCACCATTCAAATATTAAATGTGATCATTTTCATTCTCTCAGGGAAATACTCTCTTTTACTTCGTTCCCTGACAACAATGCCATAAGATGTTGGTCCTAAGGTCTGCACCTGATTGCTAAGGGTAAAGCTAGACCACCTCAGTTGTTGAAAAGATTGGTTTTTATGACTTAAGTTTTTTGGTTTTGATGGTCAACTAATAAATGGGTTTTCAAGGAGAAGGATCCAATTGGGTTGTTCAACAATCATCAACTACAATGTTTTCCTTAGCTAGTGGCATGCATTCTATTAAATAGATAAATATGTAGAGATAAAAATAGAGGAAATACTAACAAGCATATATTTTTTCACTTGATGTATGAACTTTCAGACTTAAAATTATATTTCAAATCCAAAAGATGTATCTAAACACAAATACTCCAAATAGGTTGCATGAAAATAAACAATTTACTGAACAATAGCTGAAATCAGGTTGTATGACAATAAATAGTTCAGTGAGACAATAGTTGAAAGGAAAAGAAACAATGCTTTGCATACATTTCAATTTGCATCCAGATAAGATAATAAGACAAACAAGATTTGAAGAGAAAACAATATATCACTAGAATTTATATTCACGAGGTGGAAAAACTTAGCAGTTTGATGCTTCAAAGTACAACCAAATCCTTATGCTAAATACCCGCAAAAAATTGAACCTCTCTACATTCATAGATTCATCTATTTATTCCCATCCAGAGAGGGTTCAATTACCTATCTAGGATCTAAATTATGAAGTTCAACTTTACATTACAATTCCTCTAGATACAAACTTCACTATTACTTCCTAATTATGACTTGTAAACATTTCTTTAAACTGAGTGAAGTAGTGTTCAAGTGTTATTTCATAGGGCTAACTCCCCATCACTTCGACCTTAACCAAAAAAAATGTTTTTTTATCAAAAGTAGCAATTTATTACAAGTAGAAGTAGTACCTATAACTAAACCCAAAAACTCTATCAATGCAACTAGAACTATTGTTGATAACTGAAGTGAAATAGATGCATAACCAAAGTCTTCATAAGTTGTACCTGGTAGTTGACTCTGCATTGATTCCCATGCGCACCAATAACTAGAGACAAACCCTGAATAGTGGTAGACCAAGTTGGCACATGTTTCAATTTTTTTTTCTTTTTACAACAATAGACATTCAAATAATCTCCTTCAAGAACATGCAAGTTTTCTGGTGTTTCTTTTGCAACTTCTGATATTTTGTATGTATCTTTGTGTGTTGCAGCTCAAGAACTTGATTTTGTTGCTGCAGATCCTATATTTTCTGCCTCATGTTATCATTCTATTGCTTGAGAGCTTGCACATGCATATCATTCTATTTGAATTTATTTTATTTATTAAAGTAATGGTGACCAAAATTATTATACTTTCGAACCACCATGCAGAGTTCCATTCCTTCCTTTACCACACATAAACTATGATGGTAAGATTTTACATTATAAACCCATTAAAGATCTGAAAATGGAATTAAATTGAAAATCAACTGACAAGGTCAACCCACGAATCAACGTTGTCTTTGGGAGGCCATATATGGAGTTTTAGAAGGCCAAATTCAGCTTAAAATAGCTAGTCGAAAAGCTAGGAATGTGGGGAACAGGTTGGGAAAGTTATTTTTGTCAAATTCACGGTGGAAATGCCTAGAAAAATTAAAAGAAATTGTTGCACAATTTCACTTTATTTTTCTCATGTTTTATTATTTCGTTTAAGTCTGTTAGTTTTATTTATTATTAATTTTATTTTTGTATTTATTAATGTATAGGTGTGGATTTTAAATGATATGGGTGAAATCATCAAATCAAAATAAATACAAAGTCCTTAATCATGAGGATCCACGTACATAATAAAATTGTGTTTTTTATTGAGTTGGAAGCTTTTGATTAAAAAAATATAATTCTTGTGGATGTAATTGGTCAGAAATTTGTTATTCTCTAATGATTATAGAACAGAAGGAATGAAAAAGGGAAGAATCCAATTTTAATTATAAAAGACTACTCTTTCTATGTAAAAGGGGGTTGGAATTTCTTTCCAAGAGGTTGAGACCTCTGAGTTTCTTCTAGTATATTTCTATTAGGTAGAGAGACTTTTGAGTTTCCTTTAGTATATTTCTATTAGGTAGAGAGGAAGAAAGATTAGGAAATCCTTATATTTTTTTTTGTATATTATTATCAAGAGAATGATAGGGGTTTTGTCTGGTGTGAAGAGTTTTTATTATCTGTAATTCTAAGCTTTAGGAATTCTTTTTAGATGCTAAAATATTTGTATTCAAACAATATATTGTTATTAGTTTTGATTATAGAGTAAAATTATGGATATTTTGGAGAAATGTGCTCAAGTGAATGTTAAATTGTGTGTTTATTCATTACAATGGATCATACAATTTTATCATTCATGTCTTCATGTGAAATTATTTTCACAATTTATTTAAATTCTTCAATTCCATCATACATAGACATGAGATTACTTTTATTGTGATTTTCTAAATAATTATTTTTTTAGAAAATAACTCTATCTATATTTGTGTTTGATGTATTATTGAATGAGTGAACTATTTCCTTGAATTCAATAATAATTTGTATTATCTTGTGTCTGAACTCAAGTAGAGACACATTTTAATATCATTTGTATGTGGAATTTCTTCTCATTCATGTTATTGGAATATGCAGTGTAATTTATGCTGGAAGAATAATTAATTTCTTCTTATTTTCTAGTAATGAATTACATGCTTGTATTTAATCTCTTTATCATTATTAGATTAGGATTAGATATAGGATTGCATTTGCATAATTAAATAGGACTACATTTAGGATTTAGGAAATATTTATCGAAAGTATCCTTTTGAGGAGCAATCTATTTGATGGCAATTGGGGGACATCGCCACACGAAATGAGTATAGGTATAATTGAGACCTTGATCAAGTGATGATCCCCTATTGTAGGAAGGAATTTGTCTACCTATCAACAAGCCCTTGTGAAGCATCTTACATATATTGACCAAAACATTCATAGTTATTATTATATCATATGAAATACACATTCATTTTAATTGCAAAAATATCATATATTCAAGAATTCATTTAAATGTAAGATCTCCCAAGTTAAATGGTGGCTTGAAAACCAATTGCTATGGACTATTATTACCTATAACACTTATTTTATTATCTTTATCACCAATGCATTGTATGGTTGTAGCTTCCCTCATTCTACCACCTTTTCCTTTTCTAGCTACCCCACCTTGATGCATTCAACTTCCAACATAGTTTAGAATGTTGGCATGTTCTATGTAATGGTGCGAGGAAGAGAAAGAGATTGGAAAATCAACAACAAAGGATGTAGACATAGTCATTGCATATATTCATATTTTCATATCTACATCATCCATATTGCTTCACTATATTGCTTCATAATGAAAAAAGGTTATCATATGAATTCAAAATTTAAATTTGTATCTTCATACCTACGCATAAGTGACATACTACAGAGATGTAATACCATTACCATGTCTTGGAAAAATCCTTTGTATGATTATGTATGCTTCTACTAATATGCCTTTGATTTTGTTCTATCTTTTGCAAGAACGAATGCATATGGATATTTCTATGCACTTGCCAGTTAAAAATGTTCATTTCATCTCCAACTATTGCATATCATGAAGTTGACTATCCCCTATTGCATATCATGAAGTTGGATAGTTTTTGGGTCAAATCATACTTGCGCATCTCCTCTCCTAGAAACCTCCCTCTACAAGGAAAAAACCAACCCAAAGTAATGTTAATGGATTATTAAAAAATGCATGATAGGTAGAGGGAGGGCCCTAATGAAATATCCAACAACATGTAGATGGTCTGACGTTAGTGTGATCCTTCTCTTCTATCAAAATATCCCCTTTTTTTCTCGCTCGTGTCATTCATTTAGAAAACCCATCCATGCTTTTGAGGTGAGGCAAGGAAGAGAGATGTTGAGTGGGCCCATTCAATTATAATTATTTAGCTAGGTCAGGGCTCATTAGTTATTAATCTACCCCTCTAAGGTGAGCTACATGCACTCAATGAGCCTATGCATAATGGAGCTAGATAAAACTTCTATACTATAGAAGCACCATGTAGTTGTTAACAAGACTCAACCTATACCATAGGGTGATGTTGGCATTACTCAATTTAGAGGAGATATAAACCACATGTCTAGAATTATGACTCCATCACTCCTTTACATACATAGTGTATTACCTAGATCAAGTGCTATAGGGTCTTATAGAAACCTCTAGATAGCACATGCCCACATCTCCCATGGGTAGGTAAATCAAAATCATTTAAGGAGAGGAGACATTAGGAATACCAACCCTTTAAATTATAGGAGCCAAGAAAAACCAAGCTACACCTGAGAGAAAATAAAATGACCCTATCCAATAAGTGTAGAAAGGCAATATAGCATGACCCATATTTAAGGAGATGTTGGAGAAAAAGGTATCGTTTTACCATTGACGATACCTTCATCACCCAACCATAGGCCGAAGCCTCCCTCCGAGCACCTTAACCTTGACTGAGAATTCTTCCGGAAGCAAACCCTAGGCTAGATAGCCAAACAAAGGGTAGCGCACCTTTCCCCAAGGATAGCGCATGAACAAAGACTGATCAGATGTTCCAAACCCTAGCCAGGAGATATTCAAACCTGCACATAAGACTGCAACTGCAGTGCACACCAACTGGGAAAACTGCAATTCTGAGATACTGCAAATGAGAACTGGCGCCCTGTATTTATAGTAATCCTGCCAGTTTTGCTGGGGCTGACTTCTCCTTCTGGGTATGTGTCTGTTCAATATATTATTATTATTTATGGCCGACTTCTTCTCTTGGAGGCTAATAGCCTAATATAAATTATCTTCTTGAGCCGACAAGGATTCTAGGGTTATTAGCCAACTCATTAGAGTTTCTCTTGCTTCCCTGAGTCTTCCATTCTCATCAGGTTCACACGTGGGGGTAAATACCTCCCGCAGCTACCATAATATTAACACTCCCTCCTAGCTAGAGAGGTATTTCCATAATATTAACACTCCTTCCTAACTAGAGAGGTATTTACAGGTAATGGACTTTGAGCACAAAATATTCATTTACCTGTAGCATCAATATAGTCATCTAGACTATTTCATGACTAGATCATGAGTATCAATTATCATCATCAAATGTGATCATCTCTCAAAACCATACTTTCCGAAAGTAGTTAGATATGACACTGATAAGTCACTCTCACCATAGAGGATACACTAGGAGTAAAAGCTCCTGAACTGCTTTCATCCTGGAAAATCTTGTTCACTATTCATTCATGCACAAACCACCGATAGTATTCAAGGTAATTAGGAACGGTGGATAGAACACACCCTGTTTATTCATAGTAGTACATAACTACAATCTATATTCACTAACGCGACTGCAATACATAAGTACTTGATCAACAACGATATTGCTAATGGTGAAACATATTCACCACAAGTAGGGTCCCTATCTAATCGTCATGATTCAGTCTTCATAACAAACATCCTACCGAGAGCATCCGCATAGAAACAATGGTATGATAAAACTATATCATTCAAATAATCTTTCACTCACGCCTATGAGATCTAAAAGAATGTCCGCCACCCGCCGAGGGGTCTTCATCTGTACAGAAACAATGTTATGATAAAATCGAATCATGGGCCAATCTTCACCCGCGTTTGTGAGATCCGGAAGAATGTCTCCGCCCCTCAATATAGAATATCAACAATGGCTGGTCTCACGCTATTCTCAACCAAGGAAGTTAGAAGGATTATTTATGATTTATGAACCTGGACCATTTCTCACCCTGGGCCATTCTTCCTACATTTTGTCCAGGGTGCACTTTGATTGTTGTAGGAGGAATGGCCCAGGCTGAGAAATGTTTGGACCATTCCCTACCCCCGCTATCTCCCGATACACTAAACAAAGTGTAACCCTAGAGGGAATGAGTCCGCCTCTAAGGAATGACTGCCCCGACTATTCCCACCAGCCATTCTTCCACACTAAACAAAGTGTAACCCGGAGATAATGAGTCCGCTTCTTTGAGAATAACCGCCCCCGGGATTACGAGCCTGGACCATTTCCCACCTCGGGCTATTCTTCCGACATCAGTCAGCAACCTCGAGGAGAATGAGTCTACCCTCGAGAATAACTGTCCAGAATTATTCCCACTTCAAATATTCCTCCGGTTGATCTTAAAGTGTAACTTGGAGAGAATATATAACCCCCGAGGAATGTCTGTCTCCGCGACAACCTCCAAAACGATGATTCTTCGAACTGCCATAACCGGTGGAACGAACTTCGAAAGAATGATCACCATGAAGTGCATCATTCTACCCAACCACTATTGTGAACTCAAGAAGAATGATTGTCCTAGATCACTCCCCATAAATGGGAAGTCGCGCCCATTGATACATCAGCAATCAGTCTGTCTTCCATGTTAACTACAATGGAAAGTCACCGTCGTCGTTAGAAATCTCAATCCACTTTCAACACAGGAAAGAATCTGCCCAAGCTAGACTATTTTCAATTACAAAGGTAAATGATATTTTCAATGCTCCCCCTCCTAAATGCCGGAGAGTTATTTCAATCACAAAAAATAAATGTTCAGGTACCTTCTTCTAGTTTAGAGAGTCTTCTCTTCTAGCTAAGAGAGTCATTTCCACAAGCTCTAGCTTGAGTATGCAAGTTCTATCATCTTGAATATAGGCTTACCAAAATGTATGCTTATCCTCTTATCTCAGGGAGATATGTATGGGAGAATCACTTTCTCCTTTCCTCGGACTTAATCACTTTATAATGTAATGCTTGTACTATAGTCCAGAACACTATGAAGGCTTCATGTAGATTTGAATAGTAGAGTATATCATAGTTGGAGAACTGGAACATATTCATGTGGTACTTCTTTCCGCCATCATGAGATCTGATCTTTGAGTAGTCATTTTGATGTTATAGAAATCTTCACCATGCTTCACTGCACCAGAGGTTCTCCACCAAGTTGTCTTCTTTCATCTACACACATGAGTCTATTTTTGTATGTCTCCAAAGTCTCTTGACCCTACTCTTCTTCATACTTTTTTTTATTCAATTGAAAAAAAATTCTTTTGCATTCATCTAATGTAGAATTCCAACTCTGATGCTATGGATGATATAATGACTTATATAGAGAGATAAGTCTCGTGTACTGGAACACTTAATCATCATAGTATTCTCCCACCATCCGGGAGAGAACCTCTAGTTCTTGATCTTGCAATGATTTCATTCATAAGTCTCCAGACATTGTTCTTCATCATGGTTTTCAGCTCATTGATTGCTTTTAGTGAGTTCATATTAGGTTGGTAATCTTGTGATTCTTGATACAATGACTCGGTGTTCCGGGTTCTTCTTTTCTTTCTTGGGATCCTTATGTTCTTCATGTTTTTCTTTTATCTCTTTGGTCCATGGAGTTTTTCTTATAGATTCCATGCCCCTAGAGATTCCACTTTACCTTCATCATCGGTTCACTTGATCCGATGGACAAACCGTAGTCACTTTAAGGCTTCTCTTTGAAAAAGGTATTCTTTTTGAGTCAACACGCATCGCCTTTTTCAAGTGGTTGCTACCATGGATATATGTTTTTCATCATCTTCAATCGATCATATAGGATTAGCTCCTCTCATGATCCTGTTTCCATGTATAGGTGCATATAATCTCCTCTCACCGACTGGGAGTCCAAAGCCTGCCTGCCTTTATTGTTTTCTACAATATATAATAGACTCTCTTGTCTAATTGAGTCCACTGTCTTGTTGTATTCTATAGGATGTCATGAGTCTTTTCCAGTTTCCTTTCATTGTTGACTTCTTTTCTTTCTTTTGCTTTTTCCAAGTCTTTCAAGATTGATTCCTGATTCCGGTCTTATCTTGTAATGTCTTCCCACATGATTTGTATTTCATCCTTTCATATGTATTATATCTTAATGATATTCATCCTGTGTCTTGTTATTGTTCTTTTCATGGTATAGTTCTTCTTGGAACACATTATCTTCCTGTTGAAATATACGGTGATATGTACAGACGATGCAAGCAAGATATGTACAAGAAAAATAAGAAGAGTGTTGTTACCTTTTAGTAGAAGAAGTCTCTTCCATCCCTTAGTCTTCTTTGCAGGTTCCTTTTCTTCAAAAACTAATGCTTCATATGTTTCCTCCTTCCTTTATTTAGCTCTGACATTGATTCCCTGTGAGGATCATATTTTGATAGTTGAAGCAATCGTGATTTTTGTGTAATGCTCCTTTCTTTGTTTTGGCTTCCTTCTTGAATCGAACTTTCTTGTCCCCCGAGGTTCTTAAATCTTGCTGGGAAGGCTTGATCATCATACTTCTTTGAGGTTTCTCTCTTTGCATTGATCCTGATTCTTCTTGAGCACGCTAGTCCAAAGTTCTTCAAATGCTCGGTACTCCTTCCTTGTGCTCCATGCTTGCATGAAATGCATCCCATGTCTTGGGAAGACCACATTGAGTACTATGTTCACCAATTCCTTTTCTTGAAGTATCTCTTCAATAGCTTGTAGTTGATCTCTTAGCTGAGATCCTCACAAAGTATGACATGTTATGCTATCACATTATTCATCTTCATGTCATTTGAGCTCATTCTCTTTACTCATAACTTGTCCAATGTTTCTGATCGAAGAGATCTATTAGGCATCGTACATCTTCTTCATGAGTCAAGATGAAAGATGTAGGGTATCAAGTGGTATTTTTATGGAATCCACTATAATACTCATGGCATTGATGTCAACGCCTTTGAACTTCTCCATAACCGCAATGTTCTACAGCCTTCTCTTCTCCTTCTTTAAACTTTTGTTTCACGATCTTTCCTTTCAATATCCAACACTTTTATTCTTAGCAAGGATGAGGTCAATCCTTATGTCTTCCATGCCTCAGTTAGAGTCCTACTCCAGCTTTGTTCTCAAACTTCATATAGTTCTTCATGGCTTGTTTGACTTGGTCAAACCTTGATTTGGACTGGGAATCCAAACAATTCCTACTTCCGAGTACCTCAGATGGGTTAGTGCACCCATCTATCCAGATTAGGTCAATCTCACACTTAAGGTGCCTCTGGCTAAGAGGTTTAGTTTCTACAACGCTTTCACTGTAACCCTAGTCACAGCTGCTTGGAAATTGCTCCTTAGTAACCCTAGCTGTAGTTTCTCAATGAGCTCAATATCTAGCTAAGTATGCTCTCCAACATTTTAAGCTGGGATCAAGGGGTGTGGGGCCTATAACTGTTAGAATATAGAAGATGGTGTGCCTGTTTTACCATTCATGATACCCTCATCACCCAACCAAAGGCCAAATCCACCCTCCGAGAACCTTAAACTCTTGACTCAGGAATTCTTCCAAAGAAGAAAACCCTAGGTTAGATTGCCAAACAAAGGGTAGTACACCTTTCTCAAGGATAATGCATCAACAAAGACTGATCAGAGGTTCTAAAACCCTAGCCAAGAGATATTCAAGCCACACTGGGAACTTGTTGTTATTTATCTCGGAACTCAAATCCTCTCCAAACCCAGACACAAGCATTACAACTCAAAGTAAGCACTAACCTGGGAAAACTAAGCACCTGATATCAGAAATGGAGAATCAAAAGCCCTATATTTATAGTAATCCCTACTAGTTTTGTTGGGGTCAATTCTCCTTTCCTCGGGTATGTGTTGCCTATTCACATTATTATTATTTATGGCTAATTTTCCTTGAGGCTAATAGCCTAAATATAAATTCTATTCTCTTCTTGAGACGACAAGACTTTTAGGGTTATTGGCCAACCTGCTAGCTCTTGCTTCCTGAGTCTTCCACTGTGTCAAGCTCCACACTTGGGGTAAATATTCTTTAACTACTACAATATTACAAAATAGCCATCAAGTGAGAGTCATAAGTACAAGTAAAAAGTCTTCACTCAGATAGGATGTAGTTAGAAACGTTTAGCAAGATTGATATTAGAAGTTGGTTTGTACCTAGATGATAGAATAAGAGGAGGATATAAAGACCCATTAGAATTGTAAACAACAACTAATTCTCCATGAATTAAAAATCATACATGAGTGCCTAGGTAAACCCCAAATGCAGTTGTCATTTGCACCACTAAAAGGGACATTTTCTCTATTCTTGATGGTCGTGGTTGGTAGTGCCTTTAACTACATTATCTAATTCCTTATCGATGAGTGGTGCCTCAATAGATGCTATTGAATGAATGAGTTATAGCACAAATACTTATATTTTACATAAATTTCAACTAAAAATAAGTCATCAATGCTTTTCCATTTTCCATTCAAAGTTGATGCCTCTTGTAAAACATATGCCACCAATGCTTTGCCATTTTCCATTCAAAATCAAGAATTGATAAGAACTTGATATTCCTTGAAACTATAAGAACTATATATGCCACTCCTTTAGCTCCTCGAGCAACATAAAACGTACAAACCTTGAAAAAACTTTCGAATGCTTTTTTGAAGTAGATATTTCTACATACAAATTTATCCCCTTTTGTAATCAATGTTTTTTTAATATTTATGAATAGCCAACAGATACTCAAAACATACTGTTTTTACGCTTTACACAAGGAAAATTCTAGATATTAGGTCAAAAATTGGTATTGTTATCATATTAAATACACCTTTTCAATATGATCTTTCATTAAAGTCTTCTTTATTTGAGAATATGTTGCTCCTGACTTATTAGTCCATGTTGAACGCCATGTACTATTGCAATAAGTTAATTTTTTACTTGTTATTAGTTTATCCTTTTGACTTTAAATTTCTTTTGATTTGCAATATTTAATATAGGCAATTGTAAATAATACTTATTGTAGTAATTAAAATAAACCAAAAACTTGTATTTTCTTGCATATTATTGTCATATGTCAAGTTGTATCTCTTATTGTGGGTGTGTCTATGATATTATTGGTAATATCTCTTGAATTAAATCCATTTCCTAGTCATTGTCACCCTTTTAAGTATATTTCATTAAGAAACTTAAAGCACTTATGCTCTTTCAAGTGTCAATTAATTAAATTATTGCTAGTGGTCATTCATGAGTTGTTTTGATCAATCAACTGCAAAGCATGCAAGCTATGATGAGATAATAAAGCTAATAGCCATGCAAGGGTAAGGTAGTAACGTGCTTTGTGGATATGCCTTCTGCTTGTGATTACTCAAGACTAAATTGACAAATATATAACAAGTTCCCTTCACTTCCTTTTCCACTCGCATTATCACATCAAATTCTTCATACTTACCATGTACATTCAATTGAAACACCTCATTAGAAAACTTGGGTACAATTTTGCATGGATAAATCCTTCTTGCTACTTTATTAGCTACATAAATTTCTCCCCAACTGTGGCATTCTATGTAGAACTTCATCTGAATAGAAGCACATATGAGAAAAAATAAAATGTCAGAGAAACATAGAAAATATATTGAATTCAATTCAAATAAATAATTCCTAAATAAAATATTAGTCTATATTTTCTTACATGTATTTTAGTTTCACATTTCTATAATCTTGGAATTGCAGTAAAACTTCATAGTTGTTGTGGATGAAAAATTCTTTATGCACTTGCTTACATCATCTAGCATTTTAAACCATGGGTTGTGTCATCTATGAAAAAAATGTTGTCACCCTATGATGGGGAACCAATCTTGCAAGCTCATAATCCTTTTGAGCATCCAATTAGGAACTATTAATTTCTCAACCCAACAACTAACAATTAGTTCCAAGTAAACCTTTGTTGTAAATTAACTCATTAAGCAAATTATTGAATAAAAGAACATATGAGTTTTAACGATCTAAACAAATAAATCAACAGAAGCATAAGAAAACATACACATTTCACACATGATTTCTGGGTAAACACCCCTAGAAAAACCTCGAAGGGAAAACTAATACCTTGTTGAATTTATTAATATAAAATCATGGGTTCTTGTCTTGGGATAATGGCCCACCTAAGGAATAATACAATACAACAAAATAGACTAGCCTATCTGACATACTCCCCATGAATTATGCATACAATTCCTACAAAAACTAGGTATCTTCCCACAGAGTACACATCTAATAGCATATTGATGTCTAACAAAAATTAATAGTTAAAGAATGCCAGGAGGAATTTACTGCTATAGGAAAAGAAAAGAAGAAACAAAACTAATGGATGAGAAAAACAATATTTCCATTAGTCAAAACAGAAATCAATTAAGGATTTATTACATCTCATATGAATTTGGAACAACTCTCTCATATGTTTCCGACCCTTTTATTGTCTCCTCTATTTTATGTTTCTTCCTGTACAAAATCAAGTCAAATTTTGATGATCCCTATTGAGCCAAGTTGAACCCCCTACACTATTTTATTTCCCCCTTTATCTTTTCATTTCTTGGCAACTGAACCGTTCAGACCATTCAACTTCCCCAATCATTTCTTGTTTCCCCTCTGGATAGTTACATGTTCCACCTTTCAAAAAACATTTTTCTAAACATTGAGTTGACAAGATTTAAATAGTTGTAGCGACTTAAACGATTCATTTTCCCACACTATTTGGCCTGCCACTTGTCATGAATCTATTACAATACACGTGGATTTGAAAATGCATAATTTGTAGCCTCTAAATACATCACGTTGGTGTTGTAGCAATTGTTCCAAAATGTGTTGCAACAATTTTTTCAGCATGTGTTGTAGCAACTGTTACAACATGTGTTGCAGCAACAATAATTTGACACTTATTCCTTGCTATGATTTATTAGCTTAAACTTGAAATATTTTTGGGTTGATGTGGATTTCTTGAGGCCAAAGATGCTCCTACATCAGAAATCCTTGGTAAGAAAAATATGAGCCCCAACTCATGTGGATGCAACTGTAGATCTAACAGAGGATAAATATCCTTGTAGGTGTTCTAAATCCTTTTAAAAAACCCACGATGAATCTATAGAACCCTTTTTTCTCCACTTGACCAAATATTCAAAATACTCTTTATTTCCGGTCTTCTTGCGAATTATCTTCTCCAAAACTTGTTCCAATTCTTTGACTGGTTTAACAAGTAGTTGTTTCTTCCATTCGACCAGGATATATTTTTCACCATTCTCGTCTCCCTCATGAAACTCGTACAAGTCAACCACATTGAATATTGGAGAAATGTCAAAATATTTCAGTAATTTCAACTTGTATGCATTATAAAAAATCTTTGACAAAATTATGCATGGCCCAATTTTCTTGTTGTTAATCTTACTAAACGTACCTCTGGGAAATATTTCCTTCCTCAAGTATGCCATTACCGGCTCTCCTTCTTCAAAAAAATTTCATCTTCTTCGCATATTTTCTCCTTCTTTATACTTGGTATTTCTCTTTTGTATCTTTCTCTTAACCTGTTCATGCATTTCATTCATGCTCTCTCCAAATTTGCTTGCATCAACACTTCTTTTGTCTTCTAGATTGGGAAAATTAACCAAATAAACAACTCCTTTCAATGACCTGCCATAAACAATCTGAAATGGACTCTTTTCTACATATCTATTAACATAATAATTATAAGCAGATTCAACCTATGCCAATGTCAAATCTCATTGTCCTGGCTTCTCCCCACTCAAACTCCTTAACAAATTTCCAAGACTTTGGTTCACCACCTCGGTCTATCCATCCATTTGAGGATGGTATGCAGAACTGTACAAAAATTTGGAACCCATCTTTTTCCAAATTATCCTCCAAAAATTCCCAAGAAATCTCATATCCCTATCATAAGTGATACTTCTTGGTATGCCATGTAATCTCACAATCTCTCTGAAAAATAAAACATCAAATTTAGTAGCATCATTGATTTTCTTGCATGGTATGAAATGTGCCATATTTGAAAAATATGTCCATTACAACCATCATAGATTCATGACAACTCTATATCCCAGGTAGTCCCAAAACAAATTCCATACTTATATCTTCCCATGGCCTCTTGGGTACTGGTAGTGGTGTATACAATCCTATGTTTTGACTCCTTCCTTTGGTGATTTGACAAATTATATAACAATCAATGAACTTCTTAACACCCTTGTTGATGCTAGGCCAAAATTATATGTCCCTCACCAATGTCGTGGTCTTATCAACACCAAAATATCCACCTAAACCTCTACTATGAAACTCTCTAATAAGATTAAACCACAGTGATCTTCGTTGAATGCATAAACCTTGGTTCTTGAACAAGAAACCTTCTTGAAAATGAAAATCCAAATATCTTGTTCTATCGATACTACAAGGTGCTTTGCATGCTTTCCAGGCCTCTGCAAACTCTGCATCTTCTGCATACAATTATTTCATACATTCCAAGATAACAACTTCAATTGCTAAAGTATTTAGTAGCATTATCCTTCAACTCAATGCATCTGCAACTCTATTCAACTTTCCAAACACGTGTTTCAAAACAAATGAGTAACTTTGCAAAAAATTTACCCATTTGGAATGCTTTTGATTTAACTTACCCTGATTATTGATGTATTGCAACACCTTATGATCAATAAATAATAAAAATTCCTTTGGTCACAAGTAATGTCACCAATTCTTCAAGGCATGTACAATAGCATAAAACTATTGATCATAAACATAGTATTCTTGTTATCATCAGTCAATTTCTTGCTGAAGAACGCAATCGATATTCCTTCTTGGCTCAAAAATATTCCAATTGTTGAACCACTTCCATCACATTCCACTTGAAATACTTTATTGAAATCTGGAAGTGCTAAAATTAGTCATTCAGTTACCTTTTTCTTCAAATATTCAAATGAATTCATGGCTTCTACTGTCCACTTAAATTTCCCTTCTTTATGCATTTAGTAAGTGGTGCACAAATATCACTGAAATTTCTAATAAACTTCATATAGAATCTTTCCAAACCATGGCCACTTCTCACATCAAACGTACACTTAGGTGTTGTCCACTCTAAAATAGTCTTAACCTTTTCAGAATTCATCTTCAAACCTTCCTTGGAAATCACAAATTCCAAGTATACTAACCCTTCCTTCAGAAATATACATTTCTTCAAATTGATTGGTAGTTTCTTTTCTCTCAACCATGGTAACACCTTTCTCACATGATCTAGGTTTTCTTCTTTGGTCTTGTTGAAAATAAAAATGTCATCTATGTACACAACAACAAACTTACCAAAAAATGGTTTGAAAACTTCATGCATAACTCTCATGAATGTGTTAGGTGCATTGGTTAGTCCAAATGGCATAACTAACCACTCAAACAACCCATCCTTTGTATTGAATGTTGTCTTCCATTCATCACCTTCCCTTATCCGAATATGATGGTAACCACTCTTTAATCAATCTTTGAAAAGAACTTGACTACACTCAAACAATCCATGAGGTCATCCATCCTTAGAAAAGGAAACCAGTACTTGATAGTAATCTTGTTAATAGACCGTGAATCAATACACATTCTCCATTCACCTCCTTTCTTGGGTTTCAAAAATATAGGTACAACACATGGACTCAAAATATCTCTAATCAATCCTCTGTCAAGCAGCTCTTGCACCTTCTTATTTACTTCCTCACTCTCGGATGGAGTCAGCCGATAATGAGATTTATTAAGTAGAATTGATCCCAATATCAAATCATTCTGATGTAATATACTTCTCAAGGGAGGTAAACCTATTGGTATATCATCTACAACAATATCCTTAACTCATTCAAAAAAGGTTGGATTTTTGGTGGCACGAGACTCATTTTTTAAATATCCAAAACTTCTCTTGGTACTAAGGTCAAACATAAATGATCCCTCTTATTTTCTTATTAGAAAAGAGGATCGCAGAGAAATAAAATAAAACAGATGCGGAAATCAAATATAGAAGATACACAATACAATAGAGACATATATACGTAGTTCACCCAATATGGGCTATATCCATGGAGAAATTGGTAGTCCTTTCTTTTATTATCCAGTAAAATGAAGGGATACAACCTACAACACATCCATTGTAACTTCCTCTTCACTCTCTCATAGTCTCCTCTCTCAGTCACAATACATTTTCAAAAAACTACTACACAGCCAAAATACAATTGCCTCATACATAAAATAGGGTTTCCTTCTAGGGAAAAAATCCCTAACATAAATTCTACTGTCATATTTGAAACCTAATGATGAATGGTTCAGATTGACTACGAAATTACAATATTTTTCAATGAAAATTTCCCAAAAAATTATCTTCGAGGGCGCTGCCCCTGAACCCTTTCCATGGGGGGATCCAATCCTTTTCATCACCCCTTGGAACCTTGGAGACATATGTGGGGGGGGAATCCCCCCCACATCCCCCTGTCAGGAACTGGGATCCAAACACGACTGAAAAAATACCTTTGAATCAAGAAGATAATCAGGCTCCAAAACCAACAATCTCCCACTTGGAGACTCATCACAACAGCTCCACTATTGTTATACCTACTGGACTATGATGTTGATACTGAGAGGGGGGTGAATCAGTATCAAGTACAATTTAAAACCTTTTTCAATTTATACTTAAACCATTCAATTATATCCAATGAGAAATGAACAATAGTATAAG
>SNQJ01S0068034.1:0-39497 GCA_010110895.2 Picea sitchensis
CAAGCAAGCCAATAAAGATAATAAATTATCACCAAAGTACTATGGACCTTATAAGGTGTTGCAAAATATTGGTACTATGGCATACAAATTGGAGTTTCCTGCATCTTCACGAGTACACCCAGTTTTCCATGTTTCATGTTTAAAAAATGTTATAGGTGACAAGATCCCAGTTAAAACTATAATGCCAGAACTTGACGAGGAAGGAAAAATCATATTGGAGCCTGAAGCCATCACTAACACAAGAATTCTCCAGTTGAGGAATAGATCCATTTCATAGTATCTCATTAAATGGAGGAAACTACCAGATGAAGATTCCACTTGGGAAGATGAGTCTTTTATATAGAAGAATCCATAGTTACTCAAGCGTTGAGGACAACATTTGTCTCAAGGGGAGGGGCATGCTAAGCCCTAATATTGGCTCATTACCCCTTAATTGGGGCATATTACATTAGTAATGTTATTTTATTTATGTCGGTTTTATTCCATTAGTTGTAATTATACCTCCTAGTCTCCAATATATACCAAGGAGACATTTTCATTTGGAATCATCTTGTACTTGAACATTTAGTGGGGTAAAAGGAGGTTGCCCGCTCGAAGAGGATTATTATCTGAAATTATCTCTTTTTGAAGGCGTTGAGTATTTTTTCTATGGTTTTTCTATGCTATATTGATATTTGGTTTTTAACAGAAAAGGTCCCAAGAACAACGCATGGATCAACAATAGGTCCATGCCATATAGATCAAAGTCATGGAAGTGACTCAGAAGCTCCAGCCAGTCTAGGATGCACCTTGCCTACTTTTTGAGGAGATTAAAGGATGAGGAGCAGAACTAGAACAAGTAGTAACCACAGTGGAACAATGCTTGGAAGGACATTTGAACGAAAAAGCCATTCAGGAGTTCATCGAGTACGAGGCTCTGGCGAAGAAGCAGGTCGAAGTGGCTCGAGCCAAGCTGGAGGATTTTGAGGTAGAGTTACCCAGAGCAAAGTGGCTCAGGATGAGTCACAGTTGACTGTTGGGGAGTTGTTGGCCCTTGACCAATTTTTGGATATCCTTGGTCATGTTTGACCTCTTTTGGGACTTCGACAGGCTGGTCGAAGGCAGAGTGCAAGTCAAAGCGGAGATCGCAGTATCTCGCCCACGTTTTAGGGATTTTTGGGTTTTGGGTTCATGTAACAGGTATGGGATGTCAACCCATGGGTTTTATCCATGTTTTGGCCCTTTTGTATTGTATAAATAGAAATCTAGGAGATGTAAGAAAGAGTCATTTGTAAGCCAGTGTGCTAAGTGAGAATAGTAGTGAAGGCTTTGTGCATACTATGTGTTGAGAACTTTGAGAGCCAAGTGTAAGTAATTTTAAGAATTCTTTGTGCTTGAACCTAGCTTGGGGAAGGAGGATCTGAAGAGGTGCGTGCAGATATCCTGTCTTATGAAGAGTTGGTTAATGGATCTGTGCATGTACTGATATTGACAAAAGACAATAAAGAAGAAGAAGAGTTGGTGGACGTAGCCCCACACTGGGGTGAACCACGTATATCCTGTGTTGTGGTTTCTTTGTGCTTTATGGTTGTTGTGTTATTCATATGATTTATGCTTAGTGTAATGTTATATGTTTATATTCATTTGATAGCAGTAGCTTAGTTCTTAGTAGTATGAATGAATGCCAGATCTGACCTATTTTGATGTGCTTAGTGCTTGAATGTGTTAGATCTAGTAGAATACCGCGATGTTCTAAAATTAGGGTTTTCTCCTGTGATGTGAATAAGGGTTAAATTATAATGAATGATTAACTATTAAGTGCTCTGTAAGTCCCAGCTAGGTTTTAGACACTTGAGTCCTACAACCACCCTTGCCTCTACCTCGGGTGAGACTTCATCTTCTTTGCATGTGTTGTCGAAAGGGATGATAGTTAGGGTTTTTTTGGTGCGTTGTTGAAGCGTTGAACCTTGGGTTTGACCTTGTGCAAACACACAACTAGAGCCAATGGTTATGAAAATAGTGGCTTCGAACAATGGATTTTCTAGATCACTTATTTTCCTTTTTCAGTTTAGCATTCTACAATTATTTCTCTGATATGGAATGAGTTAGAGAATATTTTGTAGTAAAATTCAATTTTAGGAGTTTGGATGGTCCAACTCCTAATACATCATGTTCCAAGTTCCATTTTTGAATTACTTTTTTATTCTTTACATCAACTTTCTCTATTTGTAGCTTTTCCTCTTCCTTATTGTATTGAGAGTTATGGAGTGTCAAGGATTGTTCCTAAAAAATTATTGGTTCTTCTCTATACAAATCCTCTATGACTTGTTTGATTTCAACAATTCTATGGGCTACACATTTGGGTATTTCAAAAGTGTCAATTTCCATGTCATCTATGTGTTGAGATTTTATGTAATTTCAGAAGTTATTCCTAAGTGTAATTGTACTAGTTATTCCTAAATGTAATTGTGAAAGGGTTTATTGATAAGTCATGTATTTTAGGTCTTTTAGAGTATAAATAGAGCTTATATCGAGTCATTTTTATCAATCATCAATCATAAGTACAAGAGAGTAGTATGCACTTATCTAGGAGGCTATTCTGGGTTCGTGTTTGGGTCTTTTTGGTCTTGATTTCATGAAAGAGAATTGTATGACATTGTACATGTTAGAGGAATCTATATTGAGGAAAGTTTGCAACATTTTCTCCCCCTTGAGGGTTTCCATGAGGATATATATTGTCGTTCAATGGATATCTATCTTTCATTTGTGATCCTTTTTCATATTAAATAATAATAAAAGAATATACAATATCATCTCTCTTGAATACTCAACATGGTATCAGAGCGGGACTGGGCCTGACTCCCTCATGGGAGGGCCCAAGTAAATGGAAGGGAAACGTAAGCCTATAATCAACATGGGATCAATATTTGAATGCATGGTTAATGGATATCCATAGGTTATTACAGGTAGGGATGCCTTTGGACGACCGATCGGAGGGTGCTTGGTCGCCATCTCCAGAGCCCATCTATGATAACGATGGGATCTGAATCAATACAAGGGAATACATAGCTCATGAAAATATTACTAAAGAGAGGCATGATATCATTTCCCATCTTATCAAGTGAAACCTGACATTTAATCCTTCAATAGATTACCGCCTGCAGAAGCTTTATAAGAAACTGTTCATTCCTGTGAAGGATTTTCTAGGGTATAATTTCACCAGCCTCATTATTGGGCCCCGAGGTAACACCCAGAAGAGAATGGAGAAGGAGACTTGTATAAATATTGTTATAAGAGGAAAGGGTTCTATCAAGGAAGGTAGATTACAACATAAACGCGATCTGAAACTCGATCCATCCTGGAATGAGGACCTACATGTCTTGGTTGAGGCAGAGACACATGATGCTTTAGAAAAATATGTGGGCATGGTAGAGAAGCTTCTTATGACCGTGGATGAGGGTTTGAACAAGAACAAGAGGGCACAATTAAGATAACTTGCAGTGTTGAATGGGACGCATGGGATGATGAATTCTGCAGGCTTTGTGGTGAACGAGGCCATAGGAAATATGCTTTCTCTTCAAGAAGTATAGGTTTCAAAAGTGACGTTTTGTGTATAATTTGTGGTGATGGCGGTCATTTGACTATTTTTTTTCCAATGAAGGGTTCAGGAAAAATTTGTCCATGGGAAACATTATTATTACCTTTCATGCAAGACACCAAAATGAGGTTAATTCCCGAAAGGTGGTTGACATAATGCCTAGTCGAGACTATTAGAAAATAATGGATGTGCTCGTTTAACCATAGACACTATAGAAATATTGTCACCCGACCAGAGGCCAAAGCCACCCTCGAGCACCTTAACCTTGATAGAGAATGATTCCGAAAGAAAACCCTAGGATTAATAGCCAAACAAAGGTGTAACACCTCTCTCCAAGGATAGTGCACTAAGAAAGAATACCAAAAGTTGATCAGAGAGTCCAACCCAGAAAATAAAAAATGCAAATTGCAGAACTACCGGCAACAACTGCTTCCAATACTTGCGCACAAACTGGCCAATTGCAGTGCGCACAAGTGTAATTTTGTACTTCTGAGAATACTGGCCAAAATGAAGACTGAACTCCTATATTTATATTGTTTCTGCCAGACTGTCTGGGACAAATTCTTATTCTGGGTGCTAATTACTTAGTATATAACATTTCTTTTAGCTGAGTTCTTCTCTTGGATGCTATTAACCTAATACAAATCATTCTCTTGAGCCGACTTGTCTTCTAGGGTTCTTAATCAATTATTTTGGGTTTTTTCTTGCTTCCTGAAATATTCTATTCCTGTTAGGTTTACACGTGGAGGTAAATTCCTCCCGTAGCTACCATAATATCAACACTCCCTCCTAGCTAGGGAGGTATTGAAGGAAATGGTCTTGAGCACAAACGCACCATTGAATCAGTAGCATCATCATAGTTGTATAGATTATCTCATTATTAGATCATGAGCACCATCATTAGTATTAGTGTCATCTGACAACAACAACTGCATCATCTCTCGAAACCATACTCCATATGAGTAGTCATACATGATGTTGAATAAGTCACTCACTCCAAGGAGTGATACAAAATCCGTTCTTCTAATCCGGTCATATTTCCTAGAAGAATAGATGTTCTGGACCATTTTCCATCTAGAGAATCTCTGTCCATTAGTACACTGATTGATAATCATTTTCAATACTTTTGATAGTTTACAAGGCAATAAAAACAATGTCATTCAATAGAACACAACTATGTCCATTCATAGTAGTACACAACTACAATCCAGTGGTACACTACCACACCAAGTAGTACACAACTACTTGATCAATCACATATAGTCACAATCAGTGGAACACATCCACCAAAGTAGCATATATATACTGTCCAAAGACATGCAGTCTCCATGGAAATCATATCATCTGATACCAACCTGCACAGAAACAATATCATGATATAACTGAGTCATCTGGGCCATTCTTCCACTTACATTTGTGAGATATGGAAGAGCATCTGCCCTTAGAGAGTAAAACATCAACGATGAGCTATCTGGACTATTCTTCTCAAGAAAGGAATAATATATATCCTGATTTCTGAGCCTGGACCATTCACCTATCCAGGCCATTCCTTCGACACTAAACAAAGTGCAACCTAGAGAGAATGAGTCTACCCTAGGGAATGGATGACCCTGATTGATGAACCTGGAACATTCATCTATTTCTGTTCTAAGGCTTTTGCGACCATTGTTTTGATCAGAGAATTCTTTCAGATTAATTGCATAGGTTTTTTGATTTTCGACGTTTCGAACCAAACTAGTGTGGTCCATCATCAGGAAAACGTTTGTCCGAAACGTCGAAAATAAAAAAACCTATGCGATTAATATGAAAGAATTCTCTGAACATTCACCTATCTGGGCCATTCCTCTGGCACTAAACAAAGTGAAACCTGGAGAGAATGAATATGCCCTAGGGAATGACTGTCCGAACCATTTCCTAAGGAAATGACTGTCCTACACCAACCTCCAAAATAAACTATTCTTCGAAACTTCTCAAAACTGTGAGGTTTGAAAGAATGACTGTCCGGCGAGGCAGACCAATCTTCTTAACCACTACTGAGAGTGACCATCAAGAAGAAAGACTATCCTAGACCATTCCCCCACACTGGCCACAAGGGGAATCATTTTCTATGGTACATCAACAATCCATCGAACCATTTTCATCACGAAAATGACCATTCGATCTGGACCATTTTCTGAACTGGAAAATACCCGTCCATCAGAAATCTCAAACCACTTTCTGAACTGGAAAGGAACTTCTCATCTTGGACCATTTTTCGAACTTGAAAAATGACTGTCCATAAATCAATAACACATAAGTGCTCTCTCCCAACCTAGGAGTCATCTCTTCCTTTTTCAATAAGGAATTCATCTCCATGAGTTCCATCTTGAGTACGCAAACTCTTTCATCTTGGACAGAGCTTTACCAAAATATCTTCTTATCTGCTCATCTGTGGAGATATATATTGGAGAACCACTTATCTTTTCTAGACTTCATCATGGAGAATGTAATGCTTGATCTCAATGTACTTCGATCTTTTTGGAACATTGGTTTTCTCTTAAGGCTTCATATAGCTCTGATCATTACAATATATCATAGTTGGATTCAACTCTTTTGTTTCCTGCTAGCTCATAACATTGTGGCAAGGGTCAAACTAAAACATATCCAAGTGGCAGTTCTTCTGTCATCATGAGAGTTTGTCATGGATTAGAAATCCATTATCTTGGAATTCTAAGTAACCATTTTGATACAATATCTTTGTTATAGAAAGTTTTCACCACGCTTATGATGTGCATTAGAGGCTCTCCACCAAGTTGTCTTCTTCCATCTGCAAACACGAGTCTCTTTCTGGTATACCTCAAAACCTTGAGGTCTCTCTATGATTCTTTGTTTGATTACTTTGTTGAGGAGAACAATCCTTACATTTTTCTGATGTAAACTCCACCCCATGGATATTGTATGAGATATAATGTCTCATGTAGAGGTATGTCTGTAACAAGCTATCATCATAGTCCTCTCCCTCCAACTGGGAGAACTTTTAGTTCTGGATCTCGCAATGCTTTCATTCATAAGTTTTCCATACATTGTTCTTCATAACAACTTTCATTTCTTATACTTTATTTCTTCTAGAGGGTTCATATCAAGATGATAGTCTTGTGATTCTCGATATAATCACTGGTTGTTCTGGATTTTCTTTCTCTCTTTGAATCTTCATGTTCTTCTTCATGTTTCTCTTTATCTCTTGGGTCCATGGAGTTTTCTATAGATTCCATGCCCTGAAGATTCCAACTTCTTCCTTTCATCATAGGATCATGGATGTGGATGGAAAACCAGGGATACTTTAACGCTTCTTTTCGAAGAAAACTTCTTATAAAGTCACACTGAACACGTGTTTCTTTTCATGGTTGCTACCATGGATATAATGGATCATATTATTTAGGATTATCTCCCTCCTAATCCTTGTTTCATGAATGCATGTGCTCTTATTTTGGAATTATATAATCGACTCCCTCCATCTAACAGAGTCCATGCTTCCGTTTGCATCCTTATTGCCTTCTGCAAAGTGTCACAAGTCTTTTTCCAATTTCCTCTTGATTGCTGACTTATTTCTATCTTTACTTCTTCTAGGTTTCTTTAAGTTTGATTCTAATTTTGGCTTATCTTGCAACTGTTACTTATGCAATAACTTCCACATGAATTGTTACCAAGGGTTGTTGATGTACTTCATCCTTTCATGTGTATTTCTCGACTTGTAGTCATCGTGATAGAAATCTTTATCTTGTTGTTCTTCATAGATATAGTTTCTCTTTGAACATCTTATATTATAAGAAATAGATATGCAAGATATGTACATAAACTATGTAAACATGGTATGTATAAGAACTATGAAGAATATTGTTACCTTGTCTTAGAAGAAGAAGTCTTTTTTATCCTACTTGGTATTCTTTGAGGGTTCCCTTTTTTTGGCAACTAATTCTTCGTGTGTTTCCTTCCTTTAGCTCGAGAAAATGATTTTTGTAGTGACCATATTTCTGACAGTTGAAGCATTGCATTTTTGACATATATTTCTCTTGATTTGATTTCTTCTTGGAGCCAAACTTCCTTTTATTCCTAAAATTCTTGAACCTTGTTGTGAAGGCTTGATCATCATATTCCTTTTGGGGTTTCTCTTTTGCACTGATCCTTGATTCTTCTTGTGCACAACAAGTCCAAAGTTATTCAAATGTAGGATACTCCTTGTGTTCATTCTTGCAAAAAATGCATCCCATGTCTTGGGAAGACCATTGAGTAATATATTTACTAGTTCCTTCCTTGAAATGATCTTTTCAATAGCTTGTATTTGATCTCTTAATTGAGATATTCTCACAAAGTATGATGTTATGCTATCATCATCATTCATTTTCATTTCATGGAGCTCATTCTTCAGACTCATTACTTCTCCAATGTTTCTGACTAAGAAGAGGTTTGTTAGGGTATGGTACATCTTAGATGAGTCAAGATGGGAGATGTAGGGTATCAAGTGGTATTTTATAGAGTCCACTATGATACTCATGGAATTGATGTCATTATCTTTGAATTTCTCGATAACTGCAACGTTTCAAGGTTCCTTCTCTTTCCTTCTTCGAACTTTGGTTCCATGATCTTTCCTTTCATGATATCTAACACTTTATTATTGGCAAGGATGAGGTCAATCCTTGTCTTCCATGCTCTGAAGTTAGAAGCCCCTTCTAACTTGTTTTTCTACTTCATAGAGTAAGTCATAATTGCTTTGACTTGGTCAACCCTTGATTTTGACCAAAAACAAGTCTTGGGAGTAGCTGCTGCCGACAGTTCTACAATCTGCATTTTTGGTTTTTTGGGTTGGACTCCCTGATCATCTTTTGTTATTCTTTCTTGGTGCGTTATCCTTGGAGAGAGGTGTGACACCTTTGTTTGGCTATTAAGCCTAGGGTTTTCTTCCAGAATCATTCTTTGTCAAGGTTAAGGTGCTCGGGGGTGGCTTCGGCCTATGGTTGGGTGAAAA
Source organism: Picea sitchensis (assembly GCA_010110895.2). Classification (NCBI taxonomy): domain Eukaryota; kingdom Viridiplantae; phylum Streptophyta; class Pinopsida; order Pinales; family Pinaceae; genus Picea; species Picea sitchensis. The sequence continues at coordinate 8,580 of SNQJ01S0068034.1, forward strand.
TATTGCTATATTTTCTATGGTTAAACGAGCACATCCATTACTTTCTAACAGGATGTGGGCCCACACTATCTTTGAACAGTCTAACTGTTGGAAGATAGATTGGGAGGATTTTCTTAGTTGCAGTTGCAGCCAGTTTCTACTGCAGCAACGAAACCCTAACCCTCTCGTTGAGGAACCTTAAGTGAAGATATTGACCTAATTTTGAGATAGACTAGTGCACCCTAGCCTAACGCATCTCTTGGTACTCTCATAAAGTAAAAACTTCAAGTTTGAGTGCACAAATTGGCCAACTGCAGTGCACACAAGTGTACTTCTGCAGTTCTAAGAATGCTGGCCAAAATGAAGACTGACCTCCTATATTTATATTGTTTCTGCCAGAATGCATGGGCCGACTTCTTATTCTGGGTGCTAATTACTTAGTATATAACATTTCCTTTAGCCGACTTCTTCTCTTGGAGGCTAATAACCTAATACAAATCATTCTCTTGAACCGAGTTGTCTTCTAGGGTTCTTAATCAATTATTTAGGGTTTCTTCTTGCTTCCCAGAATATTCTATTCTCGTCATGTTTACACGTGGAGGTAAATACCTCCCATAGCTACCATAATATCAATAGAGACATGGTTTCATGGAATGTTATGATTGCTGGATATGCTCACAATGGGTATTTTGAGGAGGCCTTGAAGTTTTTTATTCACATGGAGTTGCAAGGAATGAAGCCAAACTAATTCACATTTACCAGTGTTCTTAAAGCATGCGCCACTCTAACAACTATGGAACATGGCAGAGATATTCATGTTTATATCATTAAAAAAGGATTTCACTGTGATGTCTTTGTGGGAGTCACTTTGGATGACATGTATGTAAAGTGTGGGGATATGAAAAGTGCAAGTGAGATGTATGATGAAACTATTGAACGAGAAGTTGTATTGTGGACTATGATGATTGCAACATGTGCTCAACATGGCCATGGAAAGGAATCCCTTAGAATGTTTGAAGAAATGAAGTCTAGAGGGAGGAAACCGAACCACATTACCTTTATTGGTATTTTATTTTCATGCAGCCAAGAGATCCTAGTGAACAAAGGTCATGGGTACTTTCACTCTATGACTCAAGATTATGACATCATTCCAAGAGTGAAACATTATGCATGCATGGTGGACCTTGTTGGTCATGCTAGATTCCTAGATGAGGAAGAGAACTTAATCAAGTAAATTCCACTTGAATATGGCTCAATGATGTGGTGTACCTTCCTTATGGCCTGCAGAGTCCATGCCAATATGGAGATGAGAAAACCTGTAGCAAAAAATATTCTGGAAATGGAACGAAAAGACCCTATAAAATATGGGATTCTATCAACCATCCAAACTACTACTGGAAGGTGGGAATATGTTGCAAAGGTGTAAGAATTGATGAAATAAAGGGGTGTGAAAATGGAGCCCGAGAAAAGTTGTATTGAAATCAAGAGAAGGGTGCATAGATTTGTGGCAATATATAATTCAATAAGGGTTGTTCTTTCAATAGTTACTGTGATGAAATGGAAGGCTCATCATATGGACGTGAAGATGACATTTTTGAATGGGGTAATAGAGGAAGAGGATTACATGGAACAACCACAAGGATTCAAGAAACATGACAGGGAGACACATGTGTGTAGGTTTAAGAAGGCATTATATGGATTGACGCAGGCACAGAGAGCATGATATGGTCAGATTGATGGTTTTCTGATGAGCTTGGGATTTACCAAGAGCAGTGAAGATCCTAAACTTTACTTCAAGTTTGAGGATGATGGACTAATGATATTACTACCATATGTGGATGACTTGTTCTTGATATGAGTGGATAATCGCATCACTGAGTGTAAGAGAAAACTCGTTGCAGAGTTTGAAATGAAAGACCTAGGTTTGATGCACTACTTTTTGGGTCTATAGGTATGGAAGAGGATGAATGTGATATTCCTAAATCAGGGAAAATATGTTGTGGAGATCCTAAATAGGTTTGGTATGTTGAAATATAAACCGATGGCTACACCGATGGCATTGAATACAAATTTGTTGGATGATACAACTTCAAGGGTTGTGGATGCTACATTACACAGGAAGATGATTGGATAATTTATGTATTTGATGAGTACACAACCATATGTATGTTTTATTGTGAACACCCTTAGTCAGTACATGGTTGACCCCAGAGGTGTTCACCTGATTGTAGTAAATCATGTGATGAGATACCTTAAATATACAGTGGATTATGGGCTCAAGTATGTTGCAAACAGTGAGATCAGTCTACTTGGATATTCAGATTCAGATTGGGTTGATAATATTGCAAAGTGGAAAAGTACATTAAGGATGTTGCTTCACTTTGGGATCTGGTATGATTTCATGGATCAGTAAGTAGTCATGTGTATCACTCACTACGATTGAGGATGAGTATGTGGCAGCATGTGAAACAAGTCACGAAGTAGTATGGCTTCGGAAATTGCTGACTAGATTCTTAGATATTGCGATGGAGGTGACCTGTATCTTGTGCGACAACCAGAGTTGTATAAAGTTGTTAGAGAACCCAGTGTCTCATGATAAGTCAAAAAATATCTAAATCAGGTATCACTATATTAGGGATATGGTTTAGAAGGGAGCAGTGAGGCTCCAATATGTGGCTACTGATGAGCAGGTTGCAGATGTGATGACAAAGTCGTTGTCAAGGATAAAGTTCGAGTACTTCAAGGAAAATCTCGGCATAGTCCCTCTTTAGACGGAGTGATGGATTCATATGTTGTTGCAGGGTAGTGGATGTCATGGTGACATATTGTAGATATTGGAGAGCTTCCCATCGTCCTCGGATGCATGCTGAAGAGATGGGGTGTAAATTTTATCGCAGGGTACTGGATGTCATGCATAAGATATGCAAATTTTCTCTGGGAAACTGGATAGTCTCATGATGAGATGTTGTATCTATTAGAGAGCTACCCACCAGCCCTAGATGCATGCTGTGAAGTCACTATGGATTTCTTGTGATTTATAGATTCACATGTTTGTTATTCAATGGTCATGAGCTCGTTTGGATGGCACTTGTTATCACACTAAATTGCCTTGGGTATTTTAGTTTGTTTTGATCCCTTTTTAAACCTTAGATTTTAATTTTTTAAGTTTCATCCCTTTAAAGTTATGTTTGTTAGGTCCCCTTAGATAAATAAACTTTTGATTCATAGCTCATGTTTGATCCTCAAATTGATTTTTTGGACTTAGAACCTTTAGATCATGATTTAAATTTTTGGTCCCCTTTATGATTTGTCACTAGGATCGATCCCTCCCATGACTAGACTGATGTGACAAACCTTTCTCCTACTCATGACCTTATAGGCATGCATCACTGTTCTTTCTTACCAATTTAATCATTTTTTAAATTGGAGCGTTGCCCACTCATCAGGCAGTTTCGTAGCGCCTTTCCCGTTCATCATACTTCCACCAGTAGTCATGATTTCCATGACTGATGTCATGTTTCTTGTTTTCAGTGCTAGGAGTTGGTTAAATATGCCTCCAAGATATCCTATTTATGAGCCCTGATAATAGTTTATGATTTGAAAATTCAAGAATGTTGCGCTGCTCAAACTCATAGTTCTGACCAGGCGACAACAATGCGACTAAATCTGATGTTGAGGAAGATTCGAGGGACAAAATGTTCGTAACTTCATCCTGATATTTCACTGAATATTCTGCCAAGTGTTTACTCCATAGGTATCCCATGTTTCCTCCTCTTCACATTAATTTTCACAAAGAATTATCGCTAAGGTTTTGGTTTATCGAGCTTGCACAGTTGTAAGGGACTCATCTTTGCATGATAGCCTTGTCTCCTCTCTTTTCAAAATGGTGAACTCCATTGCCTATATCTAGGTCTGATTACTTCTGTTTGCGATAGCCATTGAGGTTGCAAGCACCTAAATAGCCTATCCTCTGCATACGCATCGAGCTACCTAGAGGCGCTTCTTAACCCCTCTATGTCTCCCCTGCTTCCTTTCATTTTGGAGTTAATCCTTTTTACTCAGTTACAAAGGGCCAATTATGGATTACCACCTCACTGTCTACACTCACAAATACCTGTACAAATATAAGGGTGTAATTCCCACAATCAAGCTTGGATTACTAGCACCAGTTTGTTTTAAAAGGTCAGCCTTGTACATTTGAAGCCTAATTTTAAGTCTTCTTGGTTATTACTATCCCATAAGCCTTTAAAAGATCTCATTGTAAGCCATGGAGACTCCTTAATTGAAGAAGACACACAAAGGGAGAAAGGTGGTTAGGACAGAACCTGTGGACATGCATCTTTTTGATATAGAGCCTATGGCAAGAGAGGTTTTTCAAAGAGTGGGATGCCTCTCTTTCTGCCAAAATATGCAGAGAGGCCATCCAGAGGCAACAAGACATTTTTCATTACATTTTGATGCTAGGATAACCAAGGTTGGGGATTTGGAATTTGAGGTGACTGAAGCCTCTATCTCAGCTGTAATAGGAATCCCTATTATAGGTGAAAATTGGTTCAAAGCCATGGCTTTGAGTTCATCCTATGCCAAAGATCTCTTTAAACCTGAACATCAAGCCAATGATTTGTGTAAAAGTGTGCCAAGGAGTCAGTTGATTGAACAGTTTGACAGGATAGTGAAGATCATCCAGAGATATTTTACATGTGAAGGGAGATTTAACACATTGTACCAGTACCATATAAGGCTTTTTCTTCACTTTACTTGTAAATTTGAAATGAATATCCCCTATTATTTGTTAAATAGCATAGGTAATATGTCAGGCAATATTTAATCCAAGTCTAAGGATGTGGATTCTATCGTTTTCCACTCTGGATTGATCAGAATGCTAGTCTCCGAGGAATTGGGTAAGAAAGAGATTTCATGGGAGCATTTTGTGGTTACTTCTCACTTCAAGTTGGATCTAGCATCTACTCCTCAATCACTGAATGCAAGTCCTTTATCACCCACCAGTGTTGTTAAAGCAGGGACCAGTAGGAAGAGAAAGGGTAGAGACCCTGTTCAAGTTTTAGAGGTCAACAAGTAGGTCACAGGAGCTGAGGAGGAAGCTTGTCCTTCCCCACAAAGAGTTTTTTCACCACCTCCTCCACCAGGGTTAGAAGATGTTCCTTCTTCTACCAAAATTAAATCCAAGAAATGGAATAAGATACACTTCCCCTCTTCTCCTCTAGCAACCAATACCAAGGGAAAAATACCTTTCACAAGATCATCAATTCCTAGGGAAGTTGTTGAAGAACAGTCTCTACCAGAAATCCCTGTACAAAAGAAGAAGGGTAAAGGCATTGGAAAGCCTGTGGAAAGAAAAGAGGAAACCCTTGTGCAAAAGAAGAAGGATAAAAGAAAAGCCACTAAGAATCCTGATGAATTAGACAAGGAAATTCCTATGCATATGGAAGAGGAGACCGAGAAAAAGCCTATTGAGACTATGCATGTCACTGCTCCACCTGACAGTTAGACCTTCAAAAGACTTATCAGGAAACTTAGGGATGTAATAAAAGAGGTGGCTCAGTTGAAAACATAGGTCATGTATGACAAGGTGAAAATGAAAGAGCTCATGGATGGCTATAGTCATACCCTTGACTTGGCAATGTTTGTAGCAAGAAAGGCCCAACCCCTTCATAGGAAGCTCCAAAACCTCTATAGGCAAAATAGAGGTTTTCAATCCAAGAATAGGAAACTCAAGGTAGAGTTGCAACATTTTCAAGATGAAGTAGCTCAGAGAAACTTGCAGGTATTGATTGAAGCTACTATTGAGAAAGAGACATCGACAGTGAAGGCGAGCATAAACCCAGTCAAGAAGTTTGTCATTGCTAAAAAGAAGAAGCCTATTATTGCTAACAAGAAAAAGTCTGTTGTGCCAAATGAAGATCCTCCTTCTACAAGAAAGAGTGTGAGGTTAAGTGTCAAGGTAACAAAATAGCTGATGAAAGGTGAGCCCCATTTTTTAGGATGTTTCCTTTTTGAGAGGGTAAACTATTATTCAAATATTACCTCTGTCACCTATATAGGCTTCTAAGAGTGTAATTATCAGATTTTTGAGCTTTTGCAAGGTGCTAACTCCCTCAGTGGTGAAACACACTACCTTAAGTGTTGCCAAGTCACCTAATTATAATGGATTTGATGTTATGCAAGGCCACTAGTTTCTCTACACATGTTCAAGATTGGTGGTGCTGCATTTTTCGACAGTGCTACCTAAATTTGCACACAGACACAGTACAGTGGCTCTACCTAAATTTGCTACTCAATATATGGCAGAGAACAAATTTGCATACAGACGCAACATAAATGGCGCTACGTAATTTTTCTACCTAATATTTCATAGATAACAAAGGTTTGCACACATTTGCAGTACAATGGCGCTACATAATTTTGCTACCTAATATTTCACAGAGAGCAAACGTTTTTACACATACGCAACACAGTGGTGCTACCTAAATGCACTACCTTTTCTACTTGTCCAGTTGTGAAGTACGGTACTTAGACTGCTGCCTAAAGAAGATACCAACAAACACCAGGGATTCAAGAGGGCTAAGATAACAACTTTTTGGATATATGATGATGGAGATGATTGTAGAAACAACAAGTGGCATCATGAGGACAACCACATGCTTTTGAAAGACACATGGAAAACAAGGAGCTGCGCAACAAGAAGGAATCAAGTCATCTTGAAGATTGGTTGGATTAGTCACCAACATTTTCCTATTTTATAACATAGGTTGTTAACTAAGTTGTTAGATCAAATAAATGTTTAGAGATTCTCAAGGGAAGGAGGCCAACTTGTACCTCCAACCATTGCCTCCCTTTTTTTATAAATAGATAAATCAAATTCTTTAGTTGGTTCGGATGGTTGAGAAAGGCTCCTTAGACTGTAATATTTTGATGAAGTGACTATGATCTAGCTATGTACTGGACTTAAGACATTTTGGCTAATAGAAATCAACTTCTCTTTCAACTTGTTTGCTTCTGATGCTAAATGTTCATGCTTTGAATGATTCACATGAATCATTGTGGTGATTTTATGGTGGATGTTTGATCATTATATTATCATGATGTTTATTTAGCTTCCTTAGTTTTTGAGTTCAAGAAGATCTTGTGTTAAGAAACTTTCTTCCTTAGGCTTTTGTAGACCTGATGTTTACAGTAGCCCCTACAGTAGACCCTTGATACTTTAGCTGTTTTATCAAGTAAGATTTCTTTACCTTCTGTTGAAGTATCTAAGAAACTTTATTTTGAAGAGTTTCCTGTTGAATACTCTTCCTTTGAAACTGAATTGAAAGAAGAAAACATTGACATTTTCTCTTTCCTTGACATTGAAAAGTGTTTCAGTCTTGATAGTTTTGAAGATTTCCCCACTTTAGGTTCGACCACTCCTCTTTCCGTTAAAAAGTTTGCTGCCAAAGAAGTGGAAACTTCATCGCCTTTACAAACCTTACCATCTTCTTCCAATAATCATCCTTCTACTATGAAAAATGAAACCCCCCTTGCATATTTTTCTTCTTCTCCAAATCTGCACACAACCAATTTTCCTTCTCCTTCTTGTTCACCAAGAGTTCGAAATCAAATGGTAGTTGTTAACCCCCCTGCAAATAGGATGGATGACATAGTGGCTGCAAGATACGCTCCTCTAGTCTTACCTCAGCTAGTGAATTCCCTCCCTCCTGAAGATTATTTGAAATACATGCCTAATTTCATGAGAGAAGAAGATATAACAACTGAGGAACATCTTGCTTCTTTCTACAGCTATGCAGATAGAAAAAATATTGAAAATGAGGATGTGTGGATGAGAGTTTTCGTCCAAAGACTTTTTGGTGAGGCTAGAAAGTGATTTAGGGGTCTGGCCCCTGGATCCATTACTAGTATTGAAGCATTGGATGAATCTTTCTTGAGGCACTGGGGGACAAAAAGGAATTTTTGTACTACATCACCGAATTCGGATCCCTAAAAAGGAAAGAAGGAGAGCCTGTCTCTGACTTTTCTAAAAGATTTAAAAAAATGTACAACAAGATCCATGATGAGATAAAACCCACTGAAACCTCTGGAAAAATCACTTATGCCAGTGCATTTGATCCCGAATTCTGTCTCCTATTGAGAGAAATAAGATCACCTTCCTTGGTTCATATGCAAGATGTTGCCTTGGAGGTAGAATCCAATATAGTGGCATCAGATAAGATCAGGGGGAAATATGATAGGGATAGGAGAAAAAATAGAAATGAAGCTTCAATTTATGATTCCTCTGTTGTTCATTCTCAAGTAGATGAGCTGACCAAATTAGTAAAATCTCTTTCCACTGAGATTGAGAAGTTAAAATTAGAAGGGAAAGAGACATATAGAAATGCTCAAAACACGGATAACAGAGGTAACTTCAGGAGACCAAATAATGCTCCCCAAATCTTTCCTAGAAACAAAGAGAGATGATCAGAGGGTACAAGCTCCTTTGCAAAATAATTTGGTGGCTGATGAAGAAGAATAGGAGGTAGAAGTTGATCCTAAGATTCACTACTTAGGTGACACATCCCCATCCCCACACTTGACTCAATCCTCTTATGAGCAATCTTTAATGGATATTCAAATAAATGAATTAAGTAAGGGAGAGAAATCAAAATAAAATTCTAGTAGATATAATCTGAGATCTAAGAAGAATGAAGAAAAAAAAGATCCCCCTAATCAGCCTGCTCAAAGAGAAGATTCTGCTAAGGCTGTGACAGTGAGCAATAAGGAAAAAGACTCTCAAAGCCCACAAGTTCTGATCAAAAATCCTTTTCTTGAAACCAAAGAGATCTTGAAACCTTCTTCTTCTTTCAATTTTGAGAATGAGATCCAAAAAATAAAGATCCCTGTATCTTTTTTGGAATTGATAAAAAATGAAGAATTTAAAAAATATCTATCCAAAATGATACAACCTGAATCATCTCCAAATGCCACTGATTCAATAAATCTGCAAGATGAAAAACCATTAGTGATTTTAGATCCTTTGATAGAATATAGAGATGATTCATCCCCACCTTTCTATACCTCACTAAATATACATGATAAGGTGCTGCACAATTGTCTCATGGATTCAGGGGCATCCCACAATCTTATGCCAAAATCTGTTATGGATGAACTTGGGTTAGAAATCACAAAGACTTACCATGACTTATATTCTTTTGACTCCAAAAAAGTGAAGTGTCTTGGAGTTATTAAGGATATGGTGGTGAGTTTATTTCAGTTGCCCATGAAAAGTATACTTATGGATATCGTAGTTACTGATGTTCCCCCCAAGTTTGGCATGCTCTTGTCAAGATCCTGGATAAAAAGACTGGGGGGAACCTTGCAGATGGATCTCTCTTATGCTACTATTCCCGTTTTTGGGGGAGAGAATAGAAGACTTTACAGGGAAGCTCAATTGGCTTACATCAATAGTGATGAAGCAAACCCCACAAATCACCCTGTTTTTTCTTTTGATACAGATCTGGGATCTAGCATTTTACAACTCATTGATGATCCTGAAACCCCTCTAGAAATCAGAAAATATTCCGTTACCTTTTATGAGGAGCCTCTTCTAACCAATTCTGTTTGGAAGATGTTCTTTGATGGAACCTCTTCTAAGGAAGGTGTTAGTGTTGGGGTGGTCTTTATCTCACCAACTCAAGAAACTTTATCTTTGTCATATAAACTAGAATTTGAGACTACTAATAATGTGGCAGAGTATGAAGCTCTTGTCTTGGGGTTGAGGGCTGCTAAAGACATGGGGATAGAAGAGCTATCAGTGTTTGGAGATGCTGAATTAATAGTCCAACAGATTAAAAATCTTTATCAAACAAAGCACCCTAGGCTTAGATCTTACATAAATGAAGTGTGGGATTTGGTGGACAGTTTTTTCTCTTCTTTTAACATATCATTTATTCCTAGAGAAGAGAATACCATGGTTTATTCTTTGGTTGTATCAAAAAGAAACTTCAGAATTGCTATACCACCTAAAATCAAGTGTGATGTAGAAGTCAAGTACAAGCCTTCTATACCGGACAATGTGAAATATTGGAAGGTGTTCGAAGATGTTTTAGAACTTAAAAAATTCCTCGAGACTGTTGATGATTTTTCTGCATTACACATTGAGCAGGATCATGATTCACAAATTACTCCTCATGCTGATGTTTTCCTCAATAAAATTGCTAATCATCATATTGTGTAGCTACCTAGCAATCATATTCCAAAAGGACTGGTTCCTTTGGAAATATTATTTGACGGGAATGATGTGGTAGTGAAAGGAAAGGTATCCACTGATGATGCTGATATAACTGAGTGAAATTTGGGTACTGAAGAGAATCTGAAATATGTCAAATTGTCAAGCATCCTATCAGAAGAGCAGAGGGCAGAATATACTAAGTTGTTGAAGGAATTTGTTGATGTATTTGCTTGGACTTATGAAGATCTCAAAACTTATGACACAAGCATTATAGAGCACATGATCCCATTAAAAGAAGACACCAAACCCTTAAGGAAAAAGTTGAGGCAAATCAATCCTATGTTGCTGCCTGTCATGGAGAAAGAGGTAAAAAATATTTTATATGCAAAAATTATCATTCGTCTGAGGTATTCTGAATGGGTGGCCAATTTGGTCCCAGTAAGAAAAAAGAATGGAGAAATCAGACTTTGTGTTGATTTCCAAAATTTGAACAGAAGCTCAAAAAAGGATAATTACCCTTTGCCCAAGATGGAGCACATACTACAGAAGGTGACAGAAGCATCCATGTTGTCCATGGTTGATGGTTTTTCTGGGTACAATCAGGTCTCTATTTTGCCAGAAGATAGAGAGAAGACGACTTTTACCACTCCTTGGGGTACATTTATGTACACCAAGATGCCCTTTGGTTTGATGAATGCATGGGCAACTTTTCAGCTTGTTATGGACATAGAATTTATCAGAGAGAAGGATAAGTTTGTTGTTATCTATTTATATGACATAATAGTGTACTCTTTGTCTGATAAAGAACACTACGATCATTTAAGAAAGGTTTTCTTGAAATTCAAAAAAATTGGCCTCTCTTTGAATCCGAAAAAATCATTGTTCGCCATGAAAGAAGGAAAATTATTGGGGCATATCGTGTCAGCTGAAAGGGTAAGGATTGATTCCAGGAGAGTTAAAGCTATACAAACATTGTCACTTCCTAGATCCAAAAAACAGGTTCAATCTTTTATGGGAAAAATTATTTTTTTGAGAAGATTTGTGTCAAATTTTGCTGAGTTGGTTAAGTATATCACAACCATGTTGAGGAAGGATAGTGAAATCAAATGGACTGCTGAGTCCTGTGATTCTTTTGATAAAATAAAGAAACCCTTGAATGAATCCCCAGTTCTTGTCAACCTAGACCACTCCAAGGACTTTCTTATTTTTTCTTTTGCCTCTTTTGATATAGTAGCAACAGTCCTATTGCAGAAGAATGTTGAAGGCTTAGAGAAACCCATTGCCTTTTTCAGCAGGGCATTGAGAGATACTGAATTAAAATATGACATTATGGATAAGCAAGCCTATGCATTGGTTAAATCTCTTAAGTCCTTCAGAGTTTATGTCCTGCATTCAAGAGTTATTTCTTATGTCCCATCAGCTGCTGTTAAAGAAATTCTTATTCAACCTGATATACACAGAAAAAGGAGCAAGTGGATTGCTAAATTACTTGAATTTGATTTGGAAATTAAGCCTACCAAAATGGTTAAACGCCAGGGTTTAGCCAAGCTCTTGGCTGAATCAAATTGCTCAACATTGGGGGTGAATTTCATCCACTCATGTTCAAAAAATCAGCAGGCTGAAACAACTGATAGAGGTTCTCAAATTATCTCTACATTGGCAAATTGTAGCTGGTACAAGGACATTATATTTTTTCTTCAAAATTTACAGCCTCCAAGTGGTATGGAAAAGAGAAAGGTGAGAGACTTAAAACTCAAATCAATAAAGTATTGCCTAGTTGATCAAATTTTATATTGGAAGGATCCATTAGGAGTGCTTTTAAGATGCCTAGACCCTCAAGAAGCCAAAAAGATTATGTTTGATTTTCATGACAGTTTATGTGTGGGGCATCATTATTGGAGAACCACGACATACAAGATACCTAGGGTTGGGTATTTATGGCCTAGTTTGTTCACTGATGTTTGTGCTAAGATTAGAGCCGGTGCTAAGTGTCAGAAGTTCTCTAGAAAGCAACATCTTAAGTCTTTGCCATTAAAGCCCGTGGCAGTTTTAGGACCTTTCCACTAGTGGGGCCTAGATTTTATTGGGGAAATTCATCCTGCTTCTAGCGGTCAACATAGATGGATCTTGACTTCTATAGATTACTTTACTAAATGGATTGAATCTATCCCTACAAGGAATGCTTCCCACAAAGTGATCATTGGTTTCCTTGAAGACATCATGGCAAGGTTTGGGTGTCCTGATAGAATCGCCATTGATAATGCTGCATCTTTCAAGGTTTAACCATTGATTCATTTCTGTGAACAGTTTGGGATCACTTTGATTCATTCTACCCCTTACTACCCTTAGGGAAACGGGCTTACAAAATCCTCAAACAAAAGCATTATAAAAATTATTAAAAATCTGTTAGAGGATAACAAAAAGGCATGGGACTCAAAACTCAAATTTTCTCTATGGGCTGATAGAGTGATGGTAAAAAGGTCCCTGGGACTTTCCCCTTTCCAGCTGGTGTATGGAGTTGAAGAAATGTTTCCTTCTCAACTTGCCTTACCTGTGGCAAAATTCTTCCAAGATTACCAAGTGGATCCTGATAATATGATCATAAGGATTCAACAACTGGTTGAAGTGCAATAGACTCGGGAGAAACTTGTAGACAAAGCATATGAGCATCAATTGAAGATCAACCACACTTTCGACAAGAAAGTGAACAAGGAGGATTTTCAATTGGGAGATCTGGTGCTCAAGTGGGATGCACCTAAGCAAGAGAAAGGAAAGCATGGTAAATTTGAAGCTTTATGGATTGGTTCTTTCAAAATCTCTGAGGTATTCTCTAATAACACTTTCAAGTTGCAGAATATGGAGAATGAAGAGGTTTTTGGTAGACCTGTCAATGGGCATTTCCTGAAAAAGTACTTTGCTTGAGCTTTGAATGGATCTTCATGTCATTGTAAATATCATTTTATTTTTACTTTTCTTTCAATAACTGACCCCATAGAACTAGTATAAGGCACTAAATCTACTCATTCTTGGTAGCCCACAGGGGCATGCCATCCCTTGTGGAGCCAATGTTATCACACTAAATTTCCATGGGTCTTTTAGTTTGTTTTAATCCTTTTTTAAGCCTTAGATTTTAATTTTTTAAGTTTCATCCCTTTAAAGTTATGTTTGTTAGGTCCCCTTAGATAAATAAACTTTTGTCATAGCTCATGTTTGATCCTCAAATTTATTTTTTGGACTTAGAACCTTTAGTTCATGATTTAAATTTTTGGTCCCCTTTATGATTTGTCACTAGGATCGATCCCTCCCATGACTAGAGTGATGTGACACACCTTTCTCCTCACTCATGACCTCATAGGCATGCCTCCCTGTCCTTTCTTACCCATCCAATCATTTTTTGAATTAGAGCGCTGCCCACTCATCAGGTAGTTCTGTAGCGCCTTTCCCGTTCATCATACTTCCACCAGGAGTCATGATTGCCATGACTAATGTCATGTTCCTTGTTTTCAGTGCTAGGAGTTGGTTAAAGATACCTCCAATATATTGTATTTACGAGCCCTAATAATGGTTTATGATTTGAAAATTCAAGAATGTTGCGCTGCTCAAACTCATAGTTTTGACCAGGCGACAACAATGCGACTAAATCTGATGTTGACGAATATTTGAGGGCCAAAATGTTCGTAACTTCATTCTGATATTTCACTGAAGATTCCAACAGGTGTTTACTCCACAGGTATCCCATGTTGCCTCCTCTGCACATTAATTTTCACAAAGAATTAGCGCTAAGGTTTTGGTTTATTGAGATTTCACAGTTGTAAGGGACTCATCTTCGCATGATAGCCTTGCCTCCTCTATTTTCAAAATGGTGAACTCCATTGCCTATATATAGGTCTAATTAATTTTGTCTACCATAGCCATTGAGGTTGCAGGAACCTAAATATCCTATCCTTTGCATACACATCGCGCTACCCAAAGGAACTGCTTAACCCCTCTGTGTCTCCCCTGCTTCCTTTCATTTTGGAGTTAAGCATTTTTACTCAGTTACAAAGGGCCAATTATGGATTACCCCATCACTGTCTACACTCACAAATATCTGTACAAATCTAAGGGTGTAATTCCCATAGTTAAGCTTGGCTTACTAGCACTAGTCTGTTTTAAAAGGTCAACCTTGTACATTTGAACCTTGATTTTAAGTCTTCCTGGTTATTACTATCCCATAAGATTTTAAAATATCTCATTCTAATCGATGGAGACTCCTCAATCAAAGAAGACACACAAAGGGGGCAAGGTGGTTAGGACATAACCTATGGACATGCATATTTTTGATACAGATCCTATGGCAAGAGAGGTTTTTCAAAGAGTGGGATGCCTCTCTTTCTGCCAGAATATGCAGAGAGGCCATCTAGAGGTAACAAGATAGTTTGCATCACATTTTGATGGCAGGAGAACCAAGGTTGGGGATTTGGATTTTGAGGTGACTGAAGCCTCTATCTCAGCTGCAACATGAATCCCTATTACATGTGAAAAGTGGTTCAAAGCCATGGATTTGAGTTCAGCCTATGCCAAAGATCTCTTTGAACCTAAACATCAAGCCAATGATTTGTCTAAAAGTGTGCCAAGGAGTCAGTTGATTGAACATTTTGACAGGATATTGAAGATCATCTAGAGATAGTTTACATGTGAAGGGATATTTAACACATTGTACCAGTACCATATAAGGCTTTTGCTTCATTTTACTGGTAAAGTTGAAATGGATATCCCCTATTATTTTCTAATGAGCATAGGTAAGATGTCAGACATGATTCAATCCAAGTCTAAGGATATGGATTCTAGCCTTTTCCACTCTGGATTGATCAAAATTATAGTCTTTGAGGAATTGGGTAAGAAAGACATTTCATGGGAGCATTTTGTGGTTACTTCTCACTTCAATTTGGATCTATCATCTACTCCTCAATCACTAAATGAAATTACTTTATCACCCACCAATGTTGTTAAAGCAGGGACCAGTAGGAAGACAAAGGGAAGAGCTCTTGTTCAAGTTTTAGAGGTCAGCAAGCAGGTCACAGGAGTTGAGGAGGAAGCTTGTCCTTCCCCACAAAGAGATTTTTCACCACCTCCTCCACCAGGGTTAGAAGAGGTTCCTTATTCTACCAAAATTAAATCCAAGAAAGGGAAGAAGCTACACTTCCCCTATTCTCCTCCAACAACCAATACCAAGGGTAGAAGACCTTTCACAAGATCATCAATTCCTAGGGAAGTTGTTGAAGAACAGTCTCTACCAAAAATCCATGTACAAAATAAGAAGGGTAAAGGCATTGGAAAGCCCGTGGAAAGAAAAGACGAAACCCCTGTGAAAAAGAAGAAAGATAAAAGCAAATCAACCAAGAATCCCAATGAAGTAGACAAGGAAATTCCTATGTAGATGGAAGAGGAGACTGAGAAAAAACCTATTGAGACTGTGCATGTCATTTCTCCACCTGACAGTCACACCTTCAAAGGACTTATCAAGCAACTTAGGGATGCAAGAAAATATTTGGCTCAATTGAAAACATAGGCCATGTCTAACAAGGTGAAAATGAAAGAGCTCATGGATGGCTATAGTCATACCCTTGACCTGACAAGGTTTGCAACAAGAAAGGTCCAACCCCTTCATAGGAAGCTCCAAAACCTCTATAGGCAGAATAAAGGTTTCAATCCGCGAACAGGAAACTCAAGGCAGAGTTGCAGCGTTTTCAAGATGAAGTAGCTCAGAGAAACTTGCATGTATTGGTTGATGCTGCTATTGAGAAAGAGACATAAACAGTGAAGGAGAGCATAGCCATAGTAAAGAAGTCTATCATTGCTAAAAAGAAGAAGCCTATTATTGCTAACAAGAAAAAGTCTGCTGTGCCAAATGAATATCCTCCTTCTACAAGAAAGACTGTGAGGTTAGGTGTCAAGGTAACAAAATAGATGATGAAAGGTGAGCCCCATTTTTGAGGATGTTTCCTTTTTGAGAGGGTAAACTGTTATTCAAATATTACCTCTTCCACCTATACAGGATTCTAAGAATTTAATTATCGAATTTTTGGGATTTTGCAAAGTGCTAACTCCCTTAGTGGTGAAACGCACTACCTTCAGTGCTACCAAGTCACCTAAGTATAATGGGTTTGACATTATGCAAGGTCACTACTTTCTCTACATATGTTCAAGATTGGTGGTGCTGCATTTTTCGACAGTGCTACCTAAATTTGCACACAGACACAACACAGTGGCGCTACCTAAATTCACTACTCAATATCTAGCAGAGAACACACTTGCATACAGACGCAACATAAATGACGCTACGTAATTTCACTACCTAATATTTCAGAGAGAACAAAGGTTTGCACACATACACAACGCAATGGCGCTATGTAATTTCGCTACCTAATATTTCATAGAGAGAAAATTTTTGCACACATACACAACATAGTGGAATTACCTAAATGTGCTACCTTTTCTACTTGTCCAGTTGTGAAGTACGCTACTCAGACTACTACCTAAAGAAGCTACCAACAAACACCAGGGATTTAGGAGGGCTAAGCTAACAAATTTTTGGATAGATGATGATGGAGAAGATTGTAGAAACAACAACTGACATCATTAGGACAACCACATGCTTTTTAAAGACATGTGGCAAACAAGGAGCTATGCAGTAAGAAGAAATCAAGTCATCTTGAAGATTGGTTGGATTAGTCACCAACATTTTCCTATTTTATAGCATAGGTTGTTAACTAAGTTGTTAGATCAAATAAATGTTTAGAGATTTTCAAGGGAAGGAGGCCAGCTCGTACCTCCGTCTATTGCCTCCCTTTTTTAATAAATAGATAGATCAAATTCTTTAGTAAGTTTGGATGGTTGAGCAAGGCTCCCCTATACTGTAATATTTTGATAAGTGACTGTGATCTAGATATGTACTGGACTTAAGACATTTTGGATAATAGAAATCAACTTCTCTTTCAATTTATTTGCTTTTGATGCTAAATGTTCATGCTTTGAATGATTCACATGAATGATTGTGGTGATTTTATGGTGGATGTTTGATCATTATATTATCATGATGTTTATTTAGCTTCCTTAGTTTCTGAGTTCAAGAAGATCTTGTGTTAAGAAAATTTCTTCCTTATGCTTTTGTAGACCTAATTTTTACAGTAGCCCCTACATTCCTCTCATTCAAGTCTTCCCTATATTCATATTTACTCCCAAATTACTGATTGAAGTTAGCCAATACCTTGATTGATGGTGCATGCTAGCCCTGTTTTCTGAGTTGGAACATTATCATTTTGAGTCTTTTTCCATTTGACCCTTTAAAACACTCTTACATTCACATATAACCTGAGGGGTGCTGGGATTTCCTTCCATGCAATCTGAAGGTGATTACTAGTGCTAACAACACCAATGTTAGATTATGTGCTATATAGAATACCTTCCTCATTAAGAGGGAGTGTTGAGATTTTATGTAATTTCATAAGTTATTCCTAAATGTAATTGTACTAGTTATTCCTAAATGTAATTGTGAAAGGGTTTATTGATAAGTCATGTATTTTAGGTCTTTTAGAGTATAAATAGAGGTTATATCGAGTCATTTGTATCAATCATTGATCATAAGTACAAGAGAGTAGTAGACACTTATATAGGAGGCTATTCTTGGTTCGTGTATGGGTCTCTTTGGTCTTGATTTCGTGAAAGAGAATTGTATGACATTGTACATGTTGGAGGAATCTATACTGAGGAAAGTTTTCAAGATTTTCTCCCCCTTGAGGGTTTCCCTGAGGATATATATTGTTCTTCTGTGGATCTCTATCTTGCAGTTGTGATCCTTTTGCATATTAAATAATAATAAAATAATATACAATATCATCTCTCTTGAAAACTCAACACTATGTTCTTTGGACTGCCTGAACCTTGGGAATTGTTTTTACTTGGGATTCTTTTTCTTTTTTGTTGGGACACTACATACCACCTTTCAAGATAATAAAGGTGTGGATCTTATCCATTGTCACCTCTGACACATTTTTCATTACTCTCTCATATGTTTATGTTTAAATATTGATTCTGTTGCACTGAGGAGGAACTCCTACGTGACTGAGGACTTGAATAATATTGCATAATAGTTGTTCCTTTTCCTCTTTGTAATGTTATTCTTTGTATTTGGGTGTTTGAAATGATTTATATGGCCAAGTCTTCATTACGCACTATTTTTTATTTTCCCTTGGGCTTATTTTTGTCGATTTATTAAAAAATTCTTGTAAACAAATTACTGTACCTCATAGATGTCATATGTTCATAGAAAAACCCCTTGGGATCAAAGCCTCTCAAGGGTTGTGCCTCTTTAAGACTAAATGAAATAAGTGTCTCGAACACTTCGTTTAGATAAGAAAAAATATTTACTACTATATTTCCCATATGAATAGGTAATGTATTCAATTGTTTCTTCCTTTTCCTATCAAATAAAATACATCATGCCTTATATTGTTTGCAAACTTTTGCAACAAAATATTTTTCATAAACAAATATTGGGAGGAGAAGGGAATTTTCTTCACAACTGCAGATCTTGATGTAAGCATTATTTTCTTCTTCCACACAAATACCCTTTCCTTTAATAAATATCCAGTCTCCTATGTTATTCTTCTTGGTTATACCCTAGTCAACATGTATCTAAATTCTTTGAGAAAATTGTATTGGATAAGGGAAAAAACGAAAAGGTTCCTTGTGTTTACAGAGAGAAGAGTACTAGAACTAGACTGGTTCCTTATTAGCATTCAAATTTCCTCTCAAAGGTATACCCTCAAAAGAATTATAGTAAGAAATTGCAAGAACCAGGTATGCAATCATAAAGAACCTCAAAGTATTTAAGTAATTTCCCAATTGAAAATAAATTTCATTTAAAATCACCTCACCCTAATCGAAAATGGTGTCTTTTCGAAAATAAAAATAAAGTACATACAGAGTTGACTTGGGTATGTGTGAGGTATATTTTTTTCCTATTAGGTGCATGAACAAAAATGATAAGTCTCTATATGGATATTGTAACAAATATATGTCAATGGTTAAAAGGTTGGTAGGCACTTTGGCAGATAGAAGCATAAAATATTTCAACAAATTCAAATCACCACCCCAAGAATGATTGAGAAAAGAATCTACATCCGAAAGTTTGAGATTCTTATTAGGAGTAGGGAGGCAAAGAATAATTCTAATTTTTTTTTGGATAACCACAGTAGGATTCTTTCCCTCTGCATCTGCTTGAATCATTCTTTCCTTTGAATAAAATTTCTAAGTGCACCATGATACTAATTCTTTGAAGTCGAAGACTTCTGGTACATAACCAATGCCATGATCCCTATAGTCCAAAGTTTTTTATTTTGCTTCTCCTCATGGATTTTGTTTTAAAACCAATGATAATAAGTATACCAATGATTTTTTTTGTCTTGTAATGCTAAAGAGTTAGTTTTATCCCCACAAAATGACTATTTCTACTTCTATTTACTGTACTTCTTATTTCTTCATTACACTTTGATATACATGAGATTATGAGTTATGAATTACAAAGATCAAGTTGTTAAATGACTAAGTGCATGGTTGGTATTTACTAAGATGTCATTTCCACACATACATATTACCTTCAAAGTACCGATGAACATAAATATAAACCTTTTTGAAAGAAGAGTGACTCATTGAAAAGAGGGATAATCACTTCATATTAACTCTAGATTGTCACCTTTACCTTGCGAATCATAAACAATAATCATGCCATAAATGACTTATTGATTATCATACGAAGTGCATGAATCATGAAAATCAAATGTGCAGGAGTGCAGGAGAGTGGAGGTGCGAGAGCACAGAGGTGCCAAGGTGAAGGAAAGACGGAGAATAGAGAAAAAAAAGATGTGAGATCTCTTCACTAAGGAGTTAAAATAAACTAAGTATTGAATAATATGCACATAGGTGTGGAGTACGGGGGAATGTATTGCACAGATTGTGGGGAAATGGGAATGTAATGTTTGGAGTGTGGGTGAAAGGTGATACTAAAAAGAATCTCTGCATGAGGTACATAATTTCACACAAATCAATGAAATGGATAAGTATAATTTTTTTGGAAGATGATGGTTTTAAGGAAATGGGGGAAAATAGCAGGTTGGGAAAATATTTAATACAAGGTTTTGGATTGAAGGGTGAGCCATGAAATGGATCAACAATTAGCTCCAACTGTGGGCTAGTAAATCCCAATGGGTTTCTAAGAATCCAGAGAGCCTTACATTGGGTGATGGAGTAAAAATATTTTTTTTTAAGAACAAAATAAAAAAGGAAAAGGGATTTGGAAAAGGAAAGAAAAGAAGAAAAGTCATGTTAGGATATTTAGACACTTAGGAGTTAGTTAAAATCAATTTGGTTTAATTTTTTGTTAGGTAAAAGTGTGTTTCTTAGTGTTCTTCTTTAGTATGTATTAGTATGCATTTTTAGTCAGGTAATCCAACGGTAACAATATGTTCTCGACATAGAGTGATCTGGAAACTCATATTGTCCTCGATATTAACGACTACATTAATCCATGGATTAACACCCAATCGGTCCATGATACCGATTTAAATATCATGGAGAGTCATTTTCCGATGATCTGTTATGAGAAACTCTCTTGTAAATCTCTTTGTAATATTTTTTTTTTTTGTATTTATAAATTGCTTCGAATGGTTGTGTTGGATGGGGAAGTGGATGTTTCCACACAAGGGTTTTACCACATAAAAACATCAGTGTGTTAATCTTTGATTTGGTTGTGTGAGTGGTTACTAAAGGTGTTTTTCCTCTATTGAAATACCTGTTTTTTCAAACATGGTATCAAAGCGCATTTGAAGAACCACTCCAACTATAGATAAAGATTGTGAAGTCATGTTGTTGCATCTCTTGTTTCTTCCATTTCCATACATTTATGTGATGAGAGGAATATTACATTGTTCCTAGAGTGCTCGTTTTAGTTAGGAACACCTTTCGTTTCACTTGAAAAGGTTTCTATTTTCCCAATATACAACCATTTCAATTAGATCTGAAGGTATACAACCTAAATATGCCATTTTAATTTTTTACAGTGATGATATTTCGGTTGTGAAGGACACAAGGGTTTACTAATGCACATATTCACTTTGAATCCATAATTAGATATGTATAATAACAATTGATTGTAAAATAATGATGATATTACAAAGACAGGGAATGCCTATATATATTCCCTTTATGGTTTTATGAAGAGTCATGACTTTTAGTCACGACTTTTTATTACATTTATGTTTAATTTTACTTTTATTTATTATTTTAATGTATTTATATTATATTATTTATCTATTGTGACATTTCCCTTCCCTTAAATTTTTCTTTGTCCTCAAAGAAATGATAAGGAAGGATGTAACTGAAGAAAGTGCTCTGACTCCCATGCATCATCTTCTTCCGGTAGACTTTTCCATTTAATCAGATATTCCTTGATTACTTGAGAATGTAATTTGTAATACCCCAAGGAAGTGCCCCAATTTCATTATGAATTGTAATTATGTTTTATCGGATGGTGAGGCAAGTTTATATAAGCTGGCGGGCTTATGTGTTTATTAGGCCAAAGAGAGCCTAAGTGTTGAAGGCCAAGAGCCTGATTTTTGTACATGTAATGATGCACATTATTAATATAAAAACATATATGCATGTGGATCGACCACGATGATTGAGTGATGGGGGAATAAGCTTCCACAAAGTTTGGGTAAGGGATAGGGGGATGAAAGGTTAGAAGTGGGGGCTAAGCTTGAGGGCTTAAGTCCTCGAGATAATAATTTATTATTATTTCAAAGTGGTGTGAAAGGTATGTTTTGTTTATCCTAAATTATGGGAGGGGTAATGGATGCAACCCCAACGTGGGCAAAAGGGAATGCATGCATCTCTAGGAAGACAAGTGTCGACCTGGGCGCATGCGGTCAAAATCTGAAGCGTCAGTTGAGTTTTGGGGTGGTTTCTTCTCGATTCTACCATCAACTGTCTGAAACCGTGAATCCCATCTGACCTTTGTCTTCCTACCCTCATGGATCTCTGAAACTCGAAGCCAGTGTTGTCTTCTTGAGGAGCCGATACACCCTCTGTCAAAATCATCGAGTTTGTCCTGTATTGTTGGTTGGAAAACCGAATGTCCCATAATTGTTGAGATTTGTTATACTGTAACGTCTATCTCTCACTAGTTTTGGGAAGCCCGTGTCTGAGTTCCTAGTTGACTGTTGTGTCCGCGCAGTGCTTGAATGCATGTGGCTTGCTAGCTAGTGTATGTTCGTGTGGAGCCTCGTGATTTCCTGACTATGTTGGAAATTGAGTTGAAGGAAACATGTTGTTTGACCTGTGTGTAACACTCTCTCCAGGTGAGGGAGATGTTTGCAGCAGAAGAGGCAGGTTTCCAAGCCTATGAGAAATTCTCTCCAGGTGAGAGAGCGCACGGAGGAAGTGAGAACTCATGGAAGGGGGTCTTGTAGCTACCACAGAGCTCAGAGACTTCCAGTCCGGTTTGTTGCTGAAGCCCAAGGTGAGGGAGGTTTAGTAGCTGAAGGAATGTCCAAGTGAAAATGAAGGTGTATACTCCTGGGGTGGGATAAACATGTGGGGAATGAGGTTCTATGAGTAGTGGGTGCAAGTGACTCCTGGGAGAGAATTCTTCCCTTGTAACTGTGTGTCTTCTTGTTGACCTTGCCTAGCCTAGGATTCCTTGCCCGGTGGAGCTTAGTCTGATATTGGGGGTGAAATACTACAGAGAGTGATGAGAAACGAGGTCTAAGGCTGGGAGGTTCATGGAAGGTCTGCATGCAGTTGGTGGAATTACCCCAGTTTCAAAGATAAGTATCATTTTGTGCTTAATATTATGTTTTGCATGCCTGTGGTGCTTATATGTTATCATGCACTCTGTTGCGCATATGAATTATTTCTAATGTCCATGATGATGTATATTAGTCATAATCGTGTGCTTACTCTATATTGTTAAGTTAAATCTGTTAATTAGATTTAATATGCATGCTATATATATAGATAAGTTTGAGAATGTTCCGCGTAGTAGCGTTTCCCGACAAGTGGATTGATGGCCGAGGATGTTACATTTTGGTATCAGAGCTCAAAAGGATAAGAAAGGGTTGTGTTATGTAGCATTGCCTGACCTTTTGGTGGATGGGGATGTTACATTTTGGTATTAGAGCATGGTTACAATGCTGAGCTTGGATGGGCCATGTTAGTGGAAGTTGAAGCAAGAGTTTCAGAAAGAAGTTTTGTCGAAGTAGACAAAATTCGAGTTCTGACCCAAGGTTTCAATGCTGAGCCTGGATGGGACGGATAAGTGGTCATTAAACCCAAGGTTTTAGGTGGAAATTGGGTGAGGAAGAACCAATTTTCGGACCTTAGAATGTTCCAGAGTGCCAAGGAGTTACTTGGCTGTGTTACGAAGCTCAGGAGAAGTAGAAATATAGTAAAACCATGACATAAGTGGTATTGGGGCCACATAGTATTGTGGGCTATAGGATTTGTTTGGAAGCAAAGGAAAACTTTATGACCATCATATTTGAAGAATATGCAAGAGAGTTATCTTGGAAACTTTTCAGAATTTCAGCAATCGGGAGAAATAAGGTGTGTTGATGCATGAACTCCCGATACCTGAAACTCCAAAATCCCAAGAAATACCTACACCGTAGATCGGAGGATGAAAACTTGACTGTTGGATCAAGCAGAAGGTAGATCGTAATTTTAGAATTTCGGCAATTGGGAGAAACGAGATGTGCAGATGCACGAACTCCCGATGCCCGAAACTTCAAAACGAAAAGCAATTAGGGTGGGACCCGATGACATCGACGAAGGTGACATGGACCTTCCTAGATCTTCCACGTGCCACCGCCTTAGTTGGTGAAGGTTGTACTATGTGGGCCTGAGGGTTAAAGTAGATCGAAATTTTAGATGTCGGAAGATTGGGAAGAAACAAGTGTGGGAACTCCCGAGATCCGAAGTCCTGAAGTCCCGAAAACTTTGAAGACGAAAAGACCACGATGGATTTTAGCCGTTGGATGATGGGTAAATTTGGACCATTGATCCACTTGACTTGGCGAGTTTGATAATCGAGACTCCGAGAATTAGTTGTGTGTGCTTTGAAATATTCGAATTTCCATTTAGATAACCTAGGGGTCTAGCGCCTGGTCACGAATCTTGATCGCATGAGATAGAGAACTGAGAAAAGGGCTAAGACCTAAGTTTCCTACAGAGCCAAACAAAGCTTGGAGCATTCATGAAAATTGAACATTTTCTTGAATCAGATTTGTTTATGAATGTTGTGGGAATTGTTAAGGATTAAGGACTTGAAAAATTTCGGTTGTCTTCACATTATGTTTGCAGAAGTTTAACGAGTGCCAGAACCAATTAGAGTTGCCACTAAGTACAAAGAAATGGGGGAAGCAAAAAATGTGTCCAGTTCAGAGAATGAAGCTAAAGGGACGGATGTTCATTTGGGAGTGGAAGGGTCGAACTCCAATGGGCATGGAGAAGAGATAGATAAGGATGGAAACATGATGAAAATCATTGAAAAATTGAGGAAAGATGCCCAAATTCACCGAGAAGATAGCAGAAAGCTCAGGAAAACTAATGAAAAACAAGGTGAATTCAACGTAAAGTTGTTAAAAAGTTTGGAGAGAATAGAAAATAAGTTGGATAAGAAGAGTGACTTGAGAAGAACAGGGAGTCACCGAACTTCTGAGGGGAGAAGATCAAGGAGTGTTGGTAGACACCATCATCACTCCCAAAGTCACTCCAAGAGAAGGGCACACAGTAGTTCAAGCCCATCTCCTACCAGAAAGAACAAAAGATCTGGAGTGGATGAATTGAAGGGATAAATGAACAAGATTAAGCCTCCTACGTTTGATGGAGAACATAAGAAGGAGGAAGATGCCAAAACATGGTTGCTTGGCATGAGAAAATATTTCCAACTGCAGAATTATTCCTCTCATGAAGAAGGAAGAATTGCAATGTGTCAATTGAAAGGAAAATAATCTATGTGGTGGGATCAACTTGTGCAGGTACAACACATTAGAGAAAAAGATATCACTTGGAAAGAATTCTAGAATTATTTCGAGAAGAAGTATTTGACTCAGAGATATTATGACAGAAAAATGAAAGAGTTCTTTGAACTCAAGCTAGGCAACATGACCATTGATGAGTATGAGCGTAGGTTTCTAGAATTTCTAAACTATGTTCCATTCATCAAATATGAGACTTTGAATATTCAAAGGTATCTAAGTGGATTTCCACCTTCCATTGGGGACAAGATCCAGTATGATGACCCCAAGACTATGGAAGAAATGATAAGGAGGGAGCAATGCTTATATCAACAAAAAAAAGAAAATCCTATCTTCCAGAAGGCTTGGGAAGACAAGAAGAAGTTCAAGAAAGAGAAGAGACAGAAAGGAACTAAGTCATCCTTTTTCAGAAACAATCCTCAAGGAAAACCATCTTTTAGAGAGCCCATAAAGGCCGAAATGGGTGGACAAATACCAGGTCAGACACCTATGGAGTGTTGGGGTTGTAAAGGAAACCATAGGTATATATATTTCCCCCATCGAAATGATAAAGTGAGAGTCGTCCAAAATGTTCAACAAGCTGAAATAATGGAGGACATGGGGAGTAAAATGCCAAGGATCTATGCAGCCTTGGACAACAAGCAAGCTGAATTTCAATCGCACATGATTGAAGTAGCAGGTATGATTAACAACCATGCCTTTACTATTTTAATTGATTTAGGGGCTAGCCATAGTTATATAGATCCTAGAGTGGTGGAAAGTTTTCATTTATCGAGAAGCAAACATGAAAAGTCTTGGTTAGTGTAGCTGGCTACAGGAACCAAGAGGAAAGTCACTGAGTTGGTTAAGTCCTGTCCTATGGGCATGAATGGACTGAGCACACAGGCTTAATTGAACATTCTGCCTTTAGTCTCTTATGACTATTTAATTAGGATGGACTAGTTGGACCAACACCATGCCATCCTAGAATGTCGTAATAATACATTTACTTGCTTGGATGAGGAGGGGAATCAAAAAATAGTCCAAGGAATTCCCAGAGCTATTGCTATCAGACAAATCTCAACAATGCAGTTGAATAAGTGCTACAGAAAAGGCTGTCAATTATTTTCATCCCACATGGAGGAAACACCCAAGGATAAGGTATCATGTATCAGAGATCATGTGGTACTAAATGAGTTTGAGGATGTATTCCAAGAGGTACCAGGATTGCCTCTGAAAAGAGATATTGACTTCTCTGTAAACTTGATGCTTGGAGCATCTCCAGTGTCAAAAGATCCTTACAGAATGAGTACACCAGAGATGAAAGATCTACAATTGTAGATTGAAGAGATTCTGAAGAAGGGGTACATATGCCCAAGTGTGTCACCTTGGGGTGCCCTGATTCTTTTTGTGAAGAAGAAGGACAAAATGTTGAGATTGTGTATTGATTTCAGACAACTGAACACAATAACTATAAAGAACAAGTATTGTAACATCCCGCTCTGGCGCACTGAGAACACTTATTATTTGAGGACACTTGCTCGCAAGTGATCTGGAATTTTATGATGTTAGACCATTTATACTTGATTATGATGCGATTGACTGATGAAATGATGTGTTACTATTTGATGTCGACAGATGCTATTGACTCAGTTTCATTGAGTGTGCAGGGTTTTTGACCTTGAGGATGCAGAGGCATCGATAGAATCCCCTTGGACTCCAGACTGAGTCAGGGAGTGTGCTTTTGGGTGATAGGTGAGTGAGAATTATTAACTTTTGGGTGATATATTTACTATGATATTTCATTGATTTGATGATTGTTGTTGACATTTATAACATGATTGACCCATTTGATCACGGTGACCAAGCTTGCCGACCGGACTCACATATGTAGATAAAGGGCCACACCTGATTTGGAAGGTTGAGGAGAAATTGGACAACGATACCCTTTGCCTGCTTGCAAATGGAACCGAACTATAGGTTAATGATTACCTGGATTGAAAGGACCCATGATCGCGTGTGGGCCGGCTAGAAACAGTCACTCCGATGATTCTAAAGGCGCAATAAAGCGGGAACCTTATTCCTTAAACCCTTAGTCTCCTACAAGTTCACATGACAGAGTGTTGACTCCAGGGATTATAGAGGTCTACCAATGATCCATTTGGTAGTGGCACCGCTGGAGCACGTGGTGCATCACGAAGGGCACATCGCACAAGAACTACTCGTGGTGAGAGTCACACCCTTGGAGCACCTGGAGTGAATCTGAGAGAACACTTGTCGCCCCTATTGTGGAGGAAGGGTGACCCTAAATAACCTTAGAAGTCATCAGCACACGAATAGGCAAACGCTCCCTAACCCAATGGTAAGCCTAGCTCAGAATCTGGCCTAAGCCTAAGACCTTTCTTGAAAAAGGGGGGAAATTTAGTGAGCCTTAATAAAGAAAATGTAAAAAACAAAAAAACTGGTATTATCCTCTCATTATCCTGTCTACTTCATTTAAAACTATCCTCCATCACCTTAATCTTCGAGTATCCATCTTCTACAGCACACATGTCCGGTTCACATTACTAAATCACCATTCCTCCCCTTAACTCCTCATAATTCTTTTTATGTAATACATTTACTTTTCCCATTATACATATTTTCCTGTAATCTCTCATTATCTATATATATATATATATATTAATGGGAATTTAAATGATGGATAATGATAAATTACAATGATGAATGCATGCCTATAAATAGAAAAGATAGATATATATATATATACATATATTATAAAACAAATTGTAAAATATATGTACATGTAAAATAAAAGGGGATAATATTAGTAGCACATACTCTTTGAGTTTTTAAATATATATATATATATATATATATATATATATAAAAATAAAAAGAAAAGAAGAAGACAAATAAGAAAATAAAAGGAAAGGAAACCTAAAGAAAAGGAAGAGGATTTAGGGTTTGGGGAATTTGGATAAAAGAAGGGAGGGAAAGAAGGGGACTTTTTGAACGATTGGTATTGTCATTTTCAGCTATTGGTATTGTTATGCTGCCAGACTAGAGACTTGACTGATTTCTTGTAGGAGTTGGGGATTCTCAGCTGACTTGAGTGGTAGCTCAACCTTAGAGGCGGGATAAGAAGCTAGGCTATTGTCTGGGTTGTGTGTGGCCCCTTTGTGGCTTGGGGGGTTGAGGGGGAAGGAGAGTACCCCTAGCGTTTGGCTGGGAGGTACCGGTGAGTTTCTTGTGGTCGGGAAGCGGGAGCATCAGGGAGCACGCAGACGCCAACCGGAGTGGGTGAGCAGGCTAAGGTATGTTTTGTATTTCTGTTGGAATGATAGTCTCTGGTTGCGTCTAAATTTTTTTTTTTTTATATGGTTGTGTTTATACTGTGATGAATGCTTTCAGTTTGTGATAAAGATTAGATAGAATAGTTGCAAGGGTTCCTCCTTTCCTATGGAGGGAAAATCTTCCAGCGGGTTTCTTTTACCTATTGGGGCGTTCTTACTTCTTGACCTGCGTTTTCATTCCATTGCGGGGTGTCTCCTTGTGACCTACGTTTTTTTTCTTACAGAGGGCGTTTTCTTCTACCGTGGGTTTATTTTTTTTACCTTGGACGTTTTATATATGTAGTGGGTGTCCATAACTGACTGGTCATGTTAATATAGATGAGTGTACAACCATTTCGTTTTAAAACCTTTTCGTTTTTGTGTTGGGTACAATATTAGGGTTTCTGAGAAACTCGTTGGGGTTGATAGGTACTGTGTTGATATGGGCGGGTTTGTTTCCTCATTAGGTTTTCTCTTTTTCCACTAGGCGTTACCATATATGCAATGGGCGTTTATCTATGAGCTGGGCGTCCCAAATCGCGGCCTGTGTATTACGTCATGACTGGGCGTCTCCTTTGTGCCCTGGATTATTATTTAGATACCTGGTATTATTACTATTATGGGCATCTCTGTTGTATTATTTAGACCCCTTGTCGTCTCGAAATTGCAAGGACCCATTTCTGTTGGACGTATGCGTTTTCGGTGCATTCCAATTTACCAGTTAATTCTGATTACGCCCTTGATTCATTGCATTCCCGTTTAAGTTCCTTAGAAATTATCATACTTCGTATACCTATTAATTTGGTGCATTGAGGATTATAATCGTGAGTGTTCTTCAGTTATTTTAGTGCGTTGACCTGTTATACTACTGTGTGCATATTTAATATAAAACAGTGCACTTCGATTGTATATTTCTTCATGTTTAATGGCATTAGATTCTAGACTATAGTCTGGGATTTTTACATTAATGCTTGCAGAGTTATAATCAAATGTAATTCCAGTTGGGGTATTGGGATTCATAACACAGGTGTGCTTTTATTCCACGTTTATTCCTTTAATCCCTTCCTTAAAAGAAAATTATGTTATATATAAGAAAGATGGTACCCTGTGCATTCAATTTTAGTGCAGCGAGATTGGGAACTGCCGTTCTGCGTCTTTGGGCAATCCTTCCCAGTTTTCTCTGCGTTTCCTTGGTAAACCGTATCCCTCTTAAAACCTGTGTTGGGGCCATTGGAAAACGCCGTTATGGTAGACTGCCAATGTTTTATTTTATGTAAGTAGGAATGCCCGTTTGCATTGCTAGCTACTCGTCCATTAAAAACCCTTGGAAGAGAACGAATTCTTGGTCTGTCCCCAACAAAAAATAAATAAATTTAAAACCAAAAACGGTGGCCTCAATCTTGCCTCCATTGCTTGTATCCACGAGTTAATTAAAACCCTTGTCTGCGAGCACGCGCATTCGGCCGCGCGTCTTCATTCGGCCATGCGGCGAGGATTGCCAGCTCCTAGCCGCAGGCTATTTCAAACCTGGCGAATAATCCTTTATTGCTTTATTTCATGGTTAATGTGCTGCCGTCAATAGTCAGGTTATTAATGTTGTTTATTTTTAAATTATGGATTTCTTATTGGTTAAATTCATGGTTAACTGTGTTTCTTCTAAAATCCGTTTTAAAAGGGCTGTCTCTTTTTCTAATATGGAATTGTTATTGTTTATTATGCGATGTTCATGAGGGTGTTGAATCGAACTGTTAATATCGGTTAAAACGAAATGCTAATGATGTTGGAGCTGCCGTATTAATACTGCTTAATTAGCAATAGTAATACTCGTCTAATTGGCAATCATAATAATTGTTTAATTGTGATGTTAATGATGATGTTGAGTCGAAAGGTTAATATTGGTTTAATTGAAATGATTATACTTGTTATTGGTAATATTAATAGTAGATATTATTTTTAATATTTGTTATATGCTTAAATGTTAATATGGTTTAAATTGAATGCAAATGATAATACTTGTTTAATTGTTAATATGAATATTGTTTTAATTAGCAATGTTAATAATGAAGCCAATCACAATGTTAATAATTGTTTACTTTGAAATGTTCATGATGGAGTTTAAATTGCAAGGCTAATCTTCGTCTAAATTGAAGTGTTAATGTTAATGTATGGTATTGCAATGCTATTAATTGTTAGGTTATTGGAAAGTATGGTAATATTGGTTTAATGTGCAACGTTGGTACTTGGTTACATTGCAAGGATAATATTGTTAAACTACAATGCTAAAGATAATGCTTCACTGCAATATTAATATTTGCTTAGTTTGCCATGG